>JAQIWH010002519.1:0-24085 GCA_034695005.1 Cryptops parisi | reverse complement strand
TACACAAATTTAATTTTGATATTTTAATGGAAAGAGAAACACCATTTTTTTAAAATTAAAAGCTCAAATACTGAAACCTAAAACTTATTGTTTCTGGCTCTGCCTTGAATAAAAGATTGTGCTTAAAAACAAAGTTTTCATCTAATCTTGTATTATTTTTGGTTTATTTATTACACAAATTATCCCAGAATATTGAGTCTTATTACTATATCTGAATTGTTACATAATCTGCTACTAGCCTTTGGGAAAGATTTTACATGGTGGTAGTGATTATGATCGTTAGCTGATTCAACTAGTTGAATGTTGACAGTTCATGTGAAAAACATAAATACTAAGGATATGGTTTATGTTTCAGCATACTCAGCGTTGAATGATGTACTGAAACAATATGAAGCTGTTGCTATGACTTCGTTGCCAATCGAAATTAAGCTTCAAGACAATACTGCCTATTCTGATGCTTTGATAGACAACCAGTCCAAAACAAAACCTTTCAAACAAACTGTTCCAGAAGAAGGTAAGTGAAAGAGCATTATTCAATTCGTTGTGTAACTAAACCTTTTTGGAGTCTAGAAAAGTAATTTAATTTTTTTGCTTTTTTTGTGTTTTTGTAGCATTCCCATATCTCATAAAACTTGTTCATGGCAATAGATACAAGTTATCCTATCTTGCTTTGGAATTTTGTGCATTTTGGAAAGATCGTGTTACCAATTCTCAACAGGAGCAAGTGCAAGATGATACCACTGCACCTGAGCAACCAACAGAATGTGGTCTAAGCACTGTTGATGAAAACTTATCATGTGCTGCTTCTGGTTCTGAAACTATTCTTTTGAACAATCCGAATGCTGATAAATTCGATTTACCATTTTCTGTAAATCGAATCACCAAAATCATTCGAAGCATTTCCAAGCGTGACAAACTGCCAGAGTCAAAATCCAAGAAAAACCGTTTGTGTTGGCAGGTGATCCCTGAAATTTTGACAAAATATCATCTTGCAGATCTTTCACTTGAGAATAGCTGGGCTTACATCACGACACCTCCATCGAAGAAACAGAAAACTACCACATCCCCCCCTACAATCGGGCCAGTCAGTGATGGAAATGCTACCTTGGCTAAGGCTGTAGAAAACAAAGGGAATTTAAAGAAAAAAGACACTACATCCTCGGTTTCTAAATACAATCCAAAAGCCAAAATGTCAATTGCTAAGTTTTTGACATCTCCACCTGCTGCAGGCAAAGCTATCAATATCTTGAAATCATCCGACGAAAATTGTGTGGAAATTGAAAAAATAAAAAATTTTGACAAGATCAGTATTGACGTGGACTGTGGTAGCAGCCAAGCCAAAGACAAGGATACGGCTTCACAAGAGTTTGCGCATACAGGTACAGGTTGTGCTAAGGATAAGATAGTCTTGATTGAGATTGAAGACAGTCTTTAGTTCAGTTTTACTTAAAATTGCCTAATCTATACAGCACACAGATACCTTTTCTTTATATGACATTTGGTGTACTTTTATTTAATGGCATAATTCAAATGTGAAAAGTGGACAAAAGATTTTTTTGAGAATTGAATATTATTATCTTGAAAATGAATTTGTATGTAGGTAGAATCAACAGTAATGATATCGCTCTAAAGGTGTTACTGTTGTGCTTTTTTCCTTTCACATTTGTTATCTTTATCAACGATTTAACCACATTATTGACAATTGCACAACTTTTATTTGTTGCATTTTTTGTTTTCATGTAAATTGAATTTTGGTGCTTAAATCTGAAGCTATTTTTAGCATTTCATAGATGGTATTAGTATTTTGTCATTTTTTAAAATTAGCAGGTGCAATAAAGTTTTTTCATATGCAACAGCTAATCTGTACCGTTGAGCTAGTGGTTTCCAAATATTTTGATTGTGCACTCTTGTATCGGTAAATTATGTTGTGCAGACGTGCACCCACTGATATATTGGGGTTGATGCAAAATTAACGATCGTTTTTATAAATTAGTAAGTTTTGAAGGATACTAATGAAAAAAACTCGTTAATTTTGCATCAAACCAAAATTTTTATGTGATTCATTTATGTGGATTAACATTTAGGTATGGCATTGATAGAATTTAAAGTAAAGATCCAAAAAGATTATACTGTGCACCTCCAGAGATGGATTAAGTGAAGGCCTTTGAACGAGAATTTCTTGTTTCGAATCCCACTCGTCTTATCTGGATTCAGTTTGGAATCTGACACCATGAGTGCATGTTTTCTCAGCTTTCTCTCATTTCCACCTGCTTCATAAAAACCCAACTCATTGCCATCATCTTCACCTCTCCAATATCTTGATTTCTGAACTAAAGTCTTTTGTGAATGCCATATAACAAACGTCGTGGAAGTTGATGCACTCTTTAAAATTCAAATACAGTGGAACCTTGCTATTCAACGTTTACTTCTCTACAATTCCATTTCCCACTTTCTGGATAGTCAGGAAATGTCGGATATGAAAAGGTGTCAGGGAAAGTCGGAATTTTTTAGAAATTCATCAATTGTGAGGAAAAGTCAGGAATTGAGTCAACATTTTGTGAATAAAGAAATGAAAACAATATGGTACAACACAATTTCTAAATTTATGGCATTGTACTTTAATACAGCTTCGGTATTAGTAGCTGGGTTCCGAGTAATGGTTGTAGAAATATGTGTTCCGGGGAATCAATCAAATTTTAACCGCACGATGTAGTATGTAAGCCATGAAGGAATTTAAAACTTAATAACTTTTTGGTTTATAAACTTTTCTACAATTTTTTCTAAAATCTCACGGTTTCAATTCTTGCATCGATTGCACATTGCATGCCTACAGGTGTAAATCTTTGAAATGCACTACAATGACGTTCATCAAGAGCTTCCCAGCTCCAAATGGCCAAGACTTCTGGTCAACATTCTTCTTGAATACCTTCATAATCTTCAATATTTTTTGTGCAGATGAAACTTGGTCTTCTGGATGGTGAAAATTAGCTTACAGAACCCTGTTGCTGGAAATGTTTAAATAAATGACAAATCATGAATTGGTGAATTCGTGAATAATTGATCACTGATTTGAAAAAGGTTTTTCCAGATTTTGTTAGTTATTCTTTTGTGACTTTTGCACAGGTAGTTTCCAAGATGTTCACTTGTAAAATCTGAAAAAAATAATCGAAACAATTTATAAACCAAAAAGTTATTAAAGTTTTAAACCTTTCATGACTTAAGGGCCACCTTGTAGAAGTGACAAATACAGTGGGCTCTTGGTGGTCACTGGAATTTGATTTTAGGAAAACCCCTATGGATACCAAAATTCGATGATGCTCAAGTACCTTATATAAAATGTAAATTCTATGTAAATAGTTGTTTAGAAGAGTAATGGTACAGAAATAATGTGTACTTATTCTGTACATACACATCATAACAGAGCGAGAGGCCCTCTTACAGTGGGGATATGACTATATATCACTTGATTCGCATGGATTCAGTATAGTGTTTCGTGCGCGTGAAATTTTGCTTTATAAAACTTTTCAGAATAACATTTATTTTTGATTCGTAGTTGGTTATATCCGAAGATGCAAAGCCCGCCCACGGGATACGGATACTGTACTCCAGGTTTTGCTATTTGTCAAAACATGTTACAGATAATAAATTTCTCATATGCAGTACTGCGGTAGCTACCGCAGTACTGCATATGAGAAATTTATTATCTGTAACATGTCAGGAATACTACTGGGAAATTGTCATGAAATGTCAGGGATATGCACTTAAAAATTTTGGTGGGAACCCTGAATTTGGTATTCGTCTAAGTAAAATAATTAAAATACGACTGTATTTGTAGGTTGCTTTGGAATTCGAGTCGATCCGAAGTATAATCTAGTGCAAAGAAACAAAAGAAAAATACACCAGAAGGGTTACCTGATGTTTTTATGGACAGTGATCTCCCTTCCAAACTCAAACAATAACATCTTTTCTCCCCCTACATCTTCCACTTACATGTTCATTTACAGTATATTTATTGGTTTCATAGTTTTTATGTATGCTTTCATGCTTTCAAGCCTTTCTATAATTAGAAAGGCTTAAATAAACAACCATTAAGGGTCTAGAACGGATTAATCTAATTAACATTATTTCTAAGGAAAATGTTTTTTGTCGGGTATCGACTTTCATCGGTGGCACTGATGAAAGTCGATAACCAGTTCCATATTCGTCTCCAACTGGTCTCGGTCCCAATTGTGACGAAAGAATGAGGTATTCTTGTAATGCATCTTATCTTTAGTTCCTCCAATTCCAGATTGACAACTGCTTGTTGCATTAGCCTTCAAAATTTTTATTTGAATACAACAAAAGATTTTTTGAGCCGGGCAACTGTAAACATAGTCTTTGTCAACACTTTCTATATGACTTATTGTTTAGAAACTTAATTTTGTGAAAACTCACATTGCTTCGCAACATTTGTTCGATGTGTATTCTCATGTTTCTTCACAACATTCGTTAAGTATCATAAGTTAAGTGCTTTGCAAAGCAGTAGGATAATAATTTGAATTTGGCGCTCAAACGGGTTTTGCCTGACCTACTTTGAACTGTGTGACTGGTGGCTTCTTGTTTCGCCGAATCCTGTTTTGCCGATAAATGTTTCGCCGAATTTAAACAACCAATTAGCACCTGCCGTCATTTTCGGCGAAATAGGAATTCCTGTTTCGCCGAATACAGGGGACACATGGCTAAAAAGGGGAGAGGTGTCAAATGATCATAAACTCGTAATAATGGTTTATTAGAGATCAAAAGATTTGAAACATATTGATATACTGGTTCACTACTGTGTTTCTTTATTCCAGTTCCACTTGAAAGCAAAATACTGTACATGTATTAAAAATATTTTTTCGTAATAGGCATTAAAATATTTATTTGAACTAAAATAAAGGGGATCAACGTGATAAATTAAAACATTTTGAATACACGTATTTTGCTTTCAAATGGAACTGAAATAAAGAAACACAGTACTGAACCAGTATATCAATATATTTCAAATCTTTTGATCCCTTTGATCTCTAAATAAACCATTATTATGAGTTTATGATCATTTGACACCGTTCCCCTTTTTTTTTAGCTGTGTCCCCTGTATTCGCGGAAACAGGATTCGGCGAAACAGCATGCATCCAGTCAACCACTAGCCTGTAGTATTACCAACCAATGAAATTCACTGTACATCACTGTGACATGTACAAATTGATGTACTCCTAATGGGTTTTTAATCATTGTACCAACCACTGCAGCTAGCTTACTATTAGATCTGCGTTATCATTTTTCATGCAAATTTGTGTTAGGTAACATGTAGAAAATATATAGTTTATACACGTTAAACGGTGACACATAATACAGCACATAAAATATACTTGTCCATTGGAAAGCCTAAACTTAACTTTGTTTTGTTATAAAATGTCAATAGTACTAAAAAAAAAACAAAAAACAATTTTGCATTATCTTCTTTTATAACTAACCTACTGTGAATCGTTATGAATTTCTTCATTTCTTGCCTACTCGAATTCCAAGAAATATTGACGCTTTTTAATATTTAACAATTTACCAATCCTTTATCAATCAACAAAGTGATTGATACCCCAGCAAATTTCTAGTAAACATCATTAACTTAGATATGAATGATTTAAAAAAAAAAAAGATCAGTTCATGAAACAAGAATAGGCAATGTCAGCATTCTGTGTAGCGTATGCAATATAGTCATATGAAATATGTAGCACGTATGAAATAATGTTTACATGCTTGAATTTCATAAGATGAGGTGTTTGAATTGTCATTAGTCACTTTGAAGAAATGGTCCAACAAAGTTATAATATTTAGTAAGCTGGCCTTGAAATGAATCAAAAGAAACCTTGCAAAATAATGATGAAATCTCAAATAGTAAAATAAAATAAAAAATACAGCACTCAGAATTGAATGCAAAAAAAAAATGCTGTTCAGATATTATTTTAAATTTAAATTTTAAGTAAACATGTTGAAAAAACCATTATATTGATTTTAATAAAAAAATTGTATATTTCTGTCTAGGATCATCAGTGTCATTTGCTCAAATAATTCATTCTATGGGTTCAACTGCTTTACTCATTGAATGAATATATATTAATAGCTTCACAAAAAATCTGCATAGGCCTACAGCCTATACTACAGTATAATGTTCAATGGATTAAAATTTAGAAATAAATGCAGGCCTAGTAGTAAATAAAAACAAAAAATGCCTATGAAAAGAGAAAAAATTCTTCTTGTACTGTAATCTCTCCCCCCCCCCCCCAGTCTGGGATTTTCCCAAGTTTTCAGTAGAATTTTATTTTTTTTTAAATTCCTTTTCTAGAAATATGGAAATAATTCCAGAATGCATCATTTTTATAAAGCGTTACAAACCATGTTCGCCAGAATAATTTCAAATGTATGAAACACAAAAATTAAAAATGAATGAAAACTTGGGGTTTTTTGTATGCATAACTATTGGATTTTCCTGTCCTTACAAGACACTATTCATGGAAGATGACTTCATCAACTGAGTTTATCAACAACATAAACAACATTTATACATATGTACATCACCTCCATCTATAATGCACTGTTTTTTAAACTATGCAATTTAAATTTCAAACAAATTAAATTAAACAATTAAACAAATTTCAAATTTTAAACATTGCAACAAGGGGAAACAGTACAAGAGCAGCAAATTTTTCATGAATATGAATCCATAGATCAGAAGGCTCACTGAAAATTTGTTAAGTTGCAAGTAATAAAACACTGTTTTTGACAGCCTTTTTTTTATAACCTCCTAATTACTGAAACAAACAGGTGGAAATATATTTTTGGCTCAAATATGTTTATCTATATGGATTGGTTTTATGCTCTCAAGAATAAATGGCTGCTCATGTAATGAGGTAGTACACTATAAGTAGATACAGACTGTAATAAACTATGTACATATAAAAATAAAAAGCATTTATCTCTTTGTGTACAACAATGAAATCGCTTGAAAAGTGGCTTGAAATGTAGGTATATCATCAGCAAACACTTTTCAACGAAAAATGGACCCTTCTTGTGAAAAAATCTCAGAATTGACTGGACATTAATTTGTCAAATTTTTCAAATTAATTATTTTCCCAGCCTCATTTAATAATTGCCTTGCTACCAACAATGCAATGGACACAGTATCACAATTTATATGCAGTATAAGAAAATAACTATGACACGAGGAAACCATATATCCTGTTAAAACCACATTGAATATACTGTACTCACAAATAGATCAGAGTTATGTCACAATCATAACATTTACTTGATTCCTATAAATCCATCACAAAAACAAAACAAAAATTAACCAGTCAAGATTAGTAAATCCTAATGTATCCTAACTTTATTCCACCTATGATGAATTTTTATTAATAATTATTTCACAGAAATGTTTAAAACACATTTTTTTTCAACCTTGGCAACTTGCATTTCTATTTATTCCTGATAATTTCGTATGAATCATACAATCTATGCACAGACTAGGTTAAATGTGCATTTTCAACAAGTGTTGTATATACAACACTTGTGTTGTATATACATTGTGCAACACTTGTTGAAAATGCACATTTAACCATTTATAAAGCTGACAATGGAAAAAACACCAGTACACTTAACAATAAATTACATGTGTTCTTTTATGTGGTACTCCGTAATCAGCAAGTTTGGTAACCAGTTATTGAAAACCAAAATTAGTTACTTTTTAAAAAAACAAAAACATGTTTTAAATGCTAGTAAATTTGATATAGGTTTGTAACTCATTTTTGACAACTTTTTTGTGAAATTTTCTTAAGTAACTGGTCTCATTCATGATCATCAGTAATTCGAGAAAAAATAAAATAATAACCAAAGTGACAACAAGACCAATGCAGAGTTGACAATGTCAACTCGGTGATAAGGTCAAGATTATTTTTATACGTACAGAAATAACTTTGCACTGGTCAAGCAAAATCAAAAACACAGGAATACTATATATATAATATACAATTACAATACTGTAGTTACCGTACGTTAATCATCTTTACGGTGTAAAGCACTACACTATACTACTCATTGAGGAGTAGTTGAAACAATATTAAATCGTACAGTATGTTAGTATAAATTTCTGATTTGTCAAGAACTTACGTGTGGGGCACATTTCTCCTTTCCGTCCATGCTACTAGTGTTTACTATTCTTCCTATCACACACCACAGGAGTGATAGTAAGTTAACTACAGTAACGAGCCGCATGATAATAAGATGTTATCAAGTACAACTCAAAACCGGTGCTGGGTTTCCTATCACTGTACACATATTCTAACGATTAATGAATCATTGTTGTTAAAAGATACGCAAGATTGTCTTGCTATGATGCACGAACGCGAGCACCATGTTGAGATGGAAAGAAAGAGCACGTGACTCATTGACTACTTATAGCGCTATATGACATCGAATGACATAATTTTTACATTTTGTTTTTATATACCCATTTTCGGCTTTTAACTTAAAAATAAACCGATTTTTGTGATTAGTTTTTTTGTTTTTAAAACTGCTTTGTGTGTCATATAATTTTTTTACCATAAAAACTACTACAAATTAAGCTTAAGCTTATTTATAATTAATTTTGTTAATCATATCTTTATATCTAATATAAAATACATTCAATGTTAAATTTAAATAGTTAAATTATTACGTAGATATTTATATACAGTAAATTTATTTTATTTACAACGTATTTTTACTATTTTATAAATTTTTCAAATAGCAGCAATTTTCGCTGTGTATAGACTAACTCGCCATTGGTCATTTTGTACCACGTGATAAAACAGTCACACGTGGCACTCGCGTAAGGCATTTAAATGCTTCACCTGTTAAATACCTTACATATTTTTATCTACAACGAACAGTGCTATTCGGATGTGTACACAAAAAAGAAAAGCATTTTTTATGACATTTTGCGTTTCTTTGACAACATATCACAATGTAAACAGCAAATAGCAACAATTTGCCGGTTTATTGTCAAATCTCAATATTCACAATTTACGAGTGTCGTCGTCTATAAATAAGCCACCTCCAGGATCGCGAATATGGAATTCCATATTTGCGAGTTCACACTTTAGGGTTTTATAAGATGTTAAAAAATTTAGAATTTTATTATTGTTACCAAATTTATATTATTTATATTAAAAAACTCACATCCGAATCGACTTTTTTTTGTGAATATTTTCTCTTTATATAATATATACTGTAGGTTATAGTATCTGACTACATGATGATAACACTTTCAAACAGCTGATAACATGACATCAAATGTAAAAATAAAAAATCATCTTAAGATTACCATCAGAAGATTATAATACTGCTGTATAAACAGTCTTTTGATTGGATTCGTATACTGCCACATAGGATTTTTTACATGTTGAAACTGACATTGAAAAATATAAGTTGAACATTGTACAATGAATCAGTTTATCTGTGTACAAGTATATTTACTATTGTCCTTATTAAAATTATCAGAAAAAAAAATTTGGTAAAAAGCATTATCTCACCTACATGTTTCCTGGAAGCCAAGCCACCTAAACTTTTCTCATTGACTTATTATTGCAAAACTCGTTTCTTTGGTTTTACTTTCTGTTTATAGTATAGTGACGTCATGTAATCAAATCAGAAATAAAAAGCTTGGTTAATCATCCCTAAGATATTGATTGATCTCTATCAATAATGTAAAACTATATTTAATTACAAAATTGATAATTGTTCATTTTTTTGTAATAATGTATTTGTTAGATAAATTTTTGGTTTGCGTGTTTATGTACTGTATATGCCCCTCAACAATGACGGAAACATTTTAGATCATGACGTCATTCTAGTGTATTATATTGAGTGTAATAATTGAGCAGCACCTGCAAAAAAAAATTTTTAAAAATTCTGATTTCGGTGTGACAGACATACAAACATACATACATACATACAAACAAACAAACAAACATAGACCAAGCAAATAATAATGTTAGATAACTAATACTTATATATATACTGTAATAATAATAATGAAATTTCCCATCCTTACACATGTGAAAGCCATAATGTTTTACAATACCATCATCAAAATGTAAATGTTTAGGTAAAATGTTCTACTTTTGGGTATTATTGAAATGTATTATTATAAATGTATGCATTCCATGTATTTTATTTTAAGTTTAAATAAAGAAACGTTCATGGATTTAAAAAGTGAAAACTTTTCCAACAAACTATAACTAGCAAATCAAAAATAAAAATAACTCGACCTGGCATCAGTGTGGAACCCACATTTCTTTGGTTTTTATGCTAAAATTGGGGATTAGAATATTTTACCAAAAAACTTTCGCAACCCAAAAATCCAGGCATTTACAAATGTGAACAGTTTAAAGTCCAAATTAAAGATTTATTTTGATGGTATCAACAAAGATGTTGCACAATCTCACATTTCATTTGAACACTTCCTTTATCCTCAGACCTCAAATGCAACTTGAGTCAACATTGAAAATTACCAAGTACATTCCAAGTCTTTCTCCATTCCAGCCACAGAAATCTGATCCACACCTGCTCAGAAATGAACAAGTATGAAATCTTATTTACCATTATCCAGCATCACGAACATACCAAGTTCATGGTACGGTAACTTAATTGTTCAAGGCAGATATGAAAACATCCAACACTGAAAATCAAACCAGTGTTAGTGTAAGACCTTTTAGGTGTTCCTAAAAGGTCCATCTAGTCATATTTTAATCACATATGTTATGCACAAAAAAAAAGAGCATAAAGTCCATCTAAACAAGTGTCCAGAAATGTATACTGCACTTATTTGCATACCTACCTAGAGCAATTGAAACAACAGGTCTATGCATTTATGTGACTCATCCTGTGTTACCTCAAGTATTCCGACACATGTTTAAATGGGTTTTTTGCGTTGTTTTGACGCATAGCGTCTGTGGTTAAAATTTTGATGCTAGCTTCTTTAGGAACACCCTGTATAAAAGTCGTACTTATTAATAGCATGCTTAATCAGTGTGTTAATGAAAGCACATATTCAATACAAATCCTTTAAAAAATTAATTACCACATTCTTAAAAGAAAAAAGCTTTTTGCATTCCAACAACTGACTAATTTACAGGGGGGGGGGTAACTTCCCCACCCCCCAACGTGTTGGGTTCGTTGTTGTGTTTAATGCTGTATGGAACCTTAGTAAATGTTTTCTGGCCAAAAACAAAAAAAGGATTATAAAATTCACACAGGTGTAAAATTTAAGCAAATTTTTTATCTTAAAAAATAAGATTTAAAAAAAATTAACATAGGTGAAAATCTAAACAAATGTCCCCTGTCCTAAAAATGAATCAAAAAATTCACATAGGTGAATTACAAATGATACCTGTCCTAAAAATGTAAAAAAAAAAATTTCACATTAGTAAAAAACCTTACAAATGTTCCATCCCAAAAATGTATCCAAGAATTCACAAAGGCGAAAAATGTAACCAATGTTTTCTGTCCTGAAAATTCACCAAAGAATTTACACAGGTGAAAAACCTAAAAATTATCTTTTTGCTGAAAACTCATCAAATAGTTCGCACAAGCAAAACATCGTGTCTGTAAGGTCACTCACGTGACAAACAGCATAAATGTTCGACTCTACTTTCATTAGGACATCTTTTGTAAACTTCATCCAAGTGTTCATACAGGTGAAAATTGTACGTTTGAACCTGCAGCAACAGCTTTTCTTATGCATATCGCTTGAAAGATCTTCAATGATTTCACACAGGTAAAAAAACCGACTTCACATAGTGGGTATGCAATATCCGGTATTCCTGTGCTTCACTCTACTGTGATTATGACCACTCCAATGTTGTCACCAAAGGCATGCATATAGATTCCATTTTCTAACTTAGAAGCTAAATCTGTTATCTTTAGTCGATTATGTTAGTTTGTAAAGAGGGAGCGAGGAGTTACGCGAGAAAACGCCTCGTCTTGTAGCATAACCGTCGAAATCTTGGTGTCAATGTTATAATTTAATAATATCAAAATGACATATACTACTGGCATTAGAAATTGTCATCCAGCATGTAGTCCAGAGAAAATTAGGTATCTACCAGGAAAATTTCCCCCTGGATTCACTTTTTCCACTACTCTGGGCCATATTACGCTGGCAAAAGTATCAATAGCCAAGATTTAGGGCCCCTAGCTAACATGTCTCGATGCACTACATTGGCGCATCGTTACGTCGCTGAAGTTCGCTCGGACTTCTGTCCTACAAATTCATCCGGATTTTTTTTCTTCACAAAGGGGCGTTTATATGAACCCGGAACCTGAAAGTAGGTTAAGTGTTGGATCAGTTGCTACATCTTGGTTACCAGGACATAGTTGAAGGTCCTAGTGTAAAAGGGTGTTAAGTACTATTTTTTATCAAAAATGACTTTGACAAACCTATTAGTGCAAGAAATGTTTAGTAGCCCATAGACAGAAAGGTAAATTCAGATCTTTGAACGTATCTTCCTCGAAATTGTAAAAAATGTTACTTAACACCCTTTTACACCAGGCCCTTCAATTAGCTATGTCCAGGAATCCAGTTGAACCCTAATGTTTTATTTTCTTTTGGAGTGCCAATTTTTTTGTTTTTGTTTTTATTTTTTGTTTGGTTTTTCAATTATTTTGTTTATTTTCATTAAAACCATTTTTTTGGTCTATTACCTGTTCTTTTGCACAGAGGTTACCATCCAGTATACCATCGAACCTCGTTACACTGCCACCCCTGCTTTAAGTCACTAAAGAACACAAAACCAATGTATCTTCCCACACATTAATCTGCACTCTTTAAACCGCCAAACTTTTATGGAGTACTTTTATCGAGGCACAAATGTCTGCTTCTCTTTCTTTCGCTTTATCTGTCTGTCGAAAAATGTTTCCATTGACAACAAGTGAAAAAAAAACACTTGTCACACAAGGAAAGACCAACATCCATAACAACCTAAGTGTACACAAAGAGATCAATATCTCCACATGCTATAGCACAGGTTACCTATTAGTCAGAAAATAAAGTGGAAAAAGGCACCAACATTTTGTTTCCTACAAAACACCTTCCTATGACCATAGTTGTTTGGCGTCATCTCTAATCCAATTTTTCAAAGCAAGCAACTGTGGAATGGCAGCAAGGATACATTTTAACAGTTGTTACACACGAGTGACAATCGATTCAACTGCATTGGTCACTATAGCCTCATTCTAGATTTTATTTTGCCGAGATCAAATATACAAAAGACATTCGTATTTCTAAACTCATCAACACTGGGTAATCGGATAAAACTCATCATGGTTAAGTAACGTTTGCTATCATATAGCAAAAAAAAAAAAGTGAGGAATTAAAAGAAACTACGCAAGAAGTATTCTGCATGTCTAAAACATATGGATCTCGTATCAAAGTCCGTTACACAAAGGCTACAAATTGTTAATGTACGGCCATCAAAGAAGACACCAGGCAATACGGAATTAAGTCGATAAAATGTAAAGGATACTGTACATATTCATATTACTATCACAAAACAAAAACCCACTACGAAAAGTTAATGGCCTTTCCAAAGTAAGCAGCCAAGTTGGCTTCTCTAAACGCTTCAGAGCACGTCTAAGAGAGGAAAAAATAGAATGCAATTAAAAAATAGGTATAACCTGCGATTGAAAAAATATACAAAAATAAAGTTGCAACTTTTTTTAAATTTAAAAACAAATAATATACAACTCACAGGATGCGCATGGCACACTCGAGCAACGTCTTCACAGGATGCTCCATATTCCATCGCTAACGCAGCTTCGTTAATCATCTCGCCAGCTCCCTACATGCACACGCAATGGTGTAGTTAATTACATGTCATTATGGCGAAGGGAAATGTAATTAACACGTTACCAAAAAAAAATTACTCACGCCGCCAATGATATGCGCTCCGAGAATGCGATCTGTTGCTTTGTCACCTAATATTTTCACAAGACCATCCGTGTCGTCGTTTGTTTTTGCCCTGCTGTTGGCAGCAAATGGGAATTTTCCTACCTTGTACGCAATTCCCTAAACACACAAAAAAAGCCAACCATAAGCAGTTCATTTTGACAAGTGAAGCATACCGGGTGTCAACCTTTTAATCACATACATACAGAAGATAAATACGTACATAGCCATAACTAAATATCTAGATTATAGTGAACCTATCAGAGTTTCATAATAAAAAGTTGACTTCAGTACACGTCCACATGAGCGCCTTGGGTGTCATAAAGATCGTCTAGGCGGTAATATAACCCACGCCATGTGCTCTGTAACATTCTCCAAGATTAACTATTTTTTCGTACCACAATGCAACCTGCGCTCGGAACGCGTTGTTGCGATTATGGAAAACAACAGCTCTGACATGCACTGCCAATTTCCTATGTAAACAATTGAGCTTTGGCTTCCATTCCACTAACGCTCTAGTTTGTATAACCCAATATGAAAAATATAATACTTTTCAACTGTTGACATCTCGTGGCGGACACCCTGTATATCCAAATTTTAAGTTAGTCATCCGCTCTGTATATGCAATTTTTATGTTTTGTTTTTAAGTTTTGGTTATCGTACGTTCCAAGAACATTATCCTCAAGAGTTGACAAGCGATCAGTGTACTATCTTTACTTAAAACCCTGAAATGGGTTCGGTTCATAATATCCTTTTATTGCATCAACTTTGCATTTCGAATCAGAATAAATACCCCACCCAAAAAATAAACAAACAAACATAAAAAAATATTGATTTGGAGAATATTTTTGAGAAACCATTTTCAAACCTCATTTTTGAGATCCTCTTCACTCTTTCCTACCCAAGCTACTTCGGGATGAGTGTAAATTACGGATGGAACGCAGTTGTAATCAATGTGGACAGGACCGCCAGCAATACCTTCCACACATACAATACCTGGACAATTGAAGATAAAACCATAAATAATCACAATATAGAAACTAACCCAATAACAACAATTTAAACATTAACAACAAGTACGTTAAAAATGCTCTTTATATACTGGCATATAGCGTCCGCCATGTTGGTTGTCAATTAACAGGCAGTGACACTTGTAAGACTAAGCGGATCCATGGACACCTCATACACTCAAAATCCTTAGCCTGTAGGAGGGTCTAAAGAATAATGGATACAAGGCATGTAGTGTCCGCCATATAGCCAGTGTCACTTGATAGACTAAGACGAACCCACGGGCAACTCATTCATCAAAATCCATCATCGAGTCTTCTTGTTTTTTTGTATGTAGAAACTCGCGACCCACTCGTAAAGCTAATATAAAGGGTCTAAAAGATACCTTCATCCTCAGCTTTATGGGCTAGCATTGGACCATGAATGCAATCTCCAATAGCGTAGATGCTGAAAATAAAAAGTTAGCATATCTCACACACCTTGCATCAAAATTTTAACAAGTAATCAAACGGCAGCTTGTTGGGATAACAACATACTTGGGGACAGCCGTTTGGAACTTAGAATTGACTGGAATTCGTCCTTTTTGGTCCTTTTCGATCCCCATCTCCTCCAATCCCAAATTCATTGTGTATGGGCGACGACCGACGCAGACTAAGAGCACATCGCACTCGAGCTGTTTCGGAAAGTCGTTACACGATTAGTTTCGAATCAGGGGGTCAGCTGGGAGGCATGGTCAACATCACGTGAAAGCTAAGCCAACTGTTGGCCAATAAAGGTTACCTCACCTCTTCCTTCTTAGACGCATCTTTGACAGCTTCCGTCGAGACTTTGATTTTACCACCCGATTTGGAAGCGCCTACAACTTTCGTGTTGAGTTGCATCTTTAACCCCTGCTTGGCAAGTATCCGCTGAAACGATTTGGAAATTTCCATGTCGATGCCCATGCCGCCGATGTGTCCTAGAAATTCGACGGCAGTGACTTCGGATCCTAGTCGTGCCCAAACTGACCCCTAGTCGACAAAGTATGCAAAAAATATACAAATTCAATGAAACAAAGCCGATATTGAAGCTATATAGAAGCGATATAATGATTATAAATGATCATCATAAGGGTAGGAAACAATGGTAAAACAAGTAATTAAAAAAGCTTTTTAAGCATACTCTTTATAGGCTACCATCCTATACAGGTATATTGTATGTACATAACGTACATAATGCAAAAAAAAAAATTCAATTGTGATTTATGCAAATTAAAATTTATGCAACTTTGAGCAATTCAATCTCCAATTTTTGCAGTAATTCTACTTGATTTCTGCAAGTTTCAATTTATGCAAATTTTGATAAATCCGAATTTCGATTTATGCGAATTTAAATTAATACGATTGTTGAGTAATTCGATATTCGATTTACGCGAGTTGAAATTCCGTTTTTGATTTCTGTAATTTTCGATTTATAGATGCAATTCTTTTTCTTACATTAAACTTAATGCGGTTTTTTTATTTATGCAAATGACTTTATATGCAGTTTTTTGGTACATTGAACTATATACAGTATATTCTCATAAACAACTGTAGATGGCAGTATACGTTCACTCACTCGCAAGTGATGCTAATATAAAAAGTATAAAAAAAAAAGATTGACAAACTTACCAATTCTAATCCAATTACTCCAGCGCCAATGACAATCATTTTCCCAGGAACTTGATTCAGCGATAATGCACCAGTGGATGAAACAACTGTTTCTTCATCAATCTATAAACAGGAACAACATTACTTTCAGTAAGCTTAAATTTGTAAACAAAATAAAAATTAAATACTGGGAGTCCCATAAGATCACTTCATTTGTTTTTATTATAACTTTCGCTATAAAATTTTATTACAACGTGTATCAATTTTAATTTTTATTCATAGTACATATAGAGGACTGTTTTACTTCATGTAGACTCATAGTAGAAGTTTACTATTACTTAATGTAAACTTACAGTAGACAACTGTATTTTATAAGTCAAAGGTACAATAAATTGGCTTACTTCAATGCCTTGAAAAGGAGTCACTTCGGATCCGGTTGC
This sequence comes from Cryptops parisi, assembly GCA_034695005.1. Classification (NCBI taxonomy): domain Eukaryota; kingdom Metazoa; phylum Arthropoda; class Chilopoda; order Scolopendromorpha; family Cryptopidae; genus Cryptops; species Cryptops parisi. The sequence continues at coordinate 7,010 of JAQIWH010002519.1, read as the reverse complement.
AATAAGAATGTTCTTAGCTTTGACCACTTCCGATGAACCGTCCGCTTTCAAAGCTGTCACCTCGTTCTTGCCTGTGATTTTACCATGACCTTGAATCTGTGTCACCTTTAAATGCATACAATACATGAAAATTTAATATAAATAATTTTTTACAAACATAAAAACTCGTTACATCTAAGCATATACAAAATACTAAAAAATAAAACAAATCCAAAACTATCTTACTTTGTTTTGTTTGAACAACATTGCAATGCCACCTGTAAGAGCGTTAACGGACGCCACCTTTTGGCCCATCATTTTTTCAAGATTTAACGATACTCCTTGAACTGAAATTCATAATAATTTATGAACACCTACGTCGTTTAATAACAATCACACTTATTTAAATGTGTGTTTCATTTACCTTCGATTCCTCTTTTCGTGAATTCAGTGTGAGCCATATGATAATAATGGGAATTATTTAACAAGGACTTGGAAGGGATGCAACCCACGTTGAGACAAGTTCCACCTAACGTATCGTTTTTCTCTATACATATTGTCTATCAAGGAATAGTAATAAGAAAATGTATCATGAAAACAAAGTATAATTAAAAATTGATGCAAAATTATCGTATTCATAGTCTCGACGAACGCACCTTCATGCCCAACTGGGCGGCTTTAATTGCAGCGACATAACCACCCGGTCCGGAGCCAATCACGACGACATCAGCATCTTAAAACAACCCAATAAAAGGTGATTTTTCATGTTATTACACTCTAATATTATTTTATTAATACGGCTTTTTCTGAGAAGAAATGCATAAAAACTGATGCATCACAGTGATTGAAAATGTCCCCAAAAATTTACCAAAAATGAAAAATGTAAATTCATACCAGTGGTAGCTGAATAGCGTCGAGTTGAAACAACGGATATTAGCGAACATTCTTTTCGTTTCAAGCAATGTGCTCCAGCCTGTGATAAAAATTTTTACGAATTTAAATATACGTGTGTATATTTGATATATCAACACCCTCTAGTGTTGAAAAACACTATAGAGTGTGTTCCTTAAGCCACTATATTTGACGAAGTTAAGTCAAATTTCTAATAAATTGTTTTAATGACAACATTATGTCTATTTGTATACACAATGTGACAAAAGTAAAAAGTCACGGCATGCGTACATTACTTAAAACTTTTAAGTAATGATTACATTCCACATGTGTAGCGTTGATAATCTACAAATAATACGTCAAAGTTGTCAGTTGCATTGTGAAACACATTTAGCATTCCAGAGATTATTTTTGAACATAAAAGTAATAAAACATAAAAATAATAATTAATAAATTATGGAAAATTATAATTACCTATATACTGTAATTATATGCATACAAATAAAATCTTAGGAACATTTCTTTGAAATTGACTTATTTCGAAAAAATAGTGACTTTAGTAACACCCTGTATACCATTACCCCCGCACCAGATAAAATACCTACATTCTTTAATAATTACTGTTACAATTGATGTAGAAATTTTTCTAATTAATATAAACTTCAAATACAGTATATTGTCAACAACAATCCATATTGATCGCATGAATTGTGCACATTAGTTAATCTTATTAATCTATTTTTATTACTGTACTCATGGTTACAATTGATCATATTTTAATAAAATAAAATCAGGATCTTAGCAAATATCAATCACATGCAATTCTCATGATTTCAAGGTGAACAATCAGCACCGGTAATATGAGAAATAGGTGATACAAAATATCTAAATTTGAGATCAAGTGAGGTACCGAAAGGAGCATTAATAGTACTGATATAGGATGATGACAATTTCTAAGTTGTCTTGTAAACTGCTTGGAATAGCCAATAATGAATTATGACGTAAATAAATATGAAGCTGAGCAACTGTACGATTAATATATCTCACCCTAAGAGGAGAATAGACACGATAACTAGCCGAAGAAAGCATGCTTTTAGCAGAGGAGTACGAGGCCGCAGAAGAAAATCCCTCAAATGGCGACTGCTCGCGAGCCAAAGAGCAAGTATCCCATAATTCCTCTTCATTTTCCACGCAGGTGGAGACGTTGATATAAATATGACGTCACGTTCCTATGGGTGTTCACTTTGCATGCGTTTTCGCTTACAAATCGTTCACGTTAGAGCTGTAAGCGCTCACAAATGGACGAGTGACATCATCGCAAAAGCCACTTGCTTTCAAACGCTACTGGCGCTTACGCTCAAAGAGAACGCAGTGTAAGCGCCAAGATGGATGACGTCAAAGCACGAGATACGTAATTTGAAGCGGGTAATTTAAAACTAATAAGGTGATTACTATGCTCTATAATGCTACTATGCTCTTTAGTTAAATTAGTAAGGTGAATTATCACGCTTTCTTTCCCACTCTTAGAATTCCTCAAGGGCCTGTCTTGGAGCCAATTCTTTTTTTCTATCTACACTTTCTGACCTTCCAGAATGTTTTCGCCCCTCCTCCGTCCTTCTTTACTGTTGATACTAAGCTCGTCTGCTGCATCAACACTCCTGATGATTGTGCCAGTTTGCAGACCGCTGTTTGTGAGCTGAAACAATGGTTTATTTCATTTAATTTGTTTATTTATTTATTTATACCAACATTGTAATTCCTCAATTTTTATTTTAGAATTTATTGTTTTTCCTTAATTTCACTGTATCCATTTTTCTTGTAAATTCGTATCATGGGTGCCCAAGTTGGCGAAAGCTATCGGGCACTCCAATAAACATAAATTGGATATATATATATATATATATATATATATAAAAATGATAATTGTGTATGATTATAAAAATTCATCATACAGAATTCACAATTACTAATAAAATACTGCATATGAAATAACAATATATATATAAAAAAAAATAATTAATGCTTCTTTGCATACATGCAATAGACTCTTCACTTGTTAACAAACCCTTCACGATTTACTACATGAATTCTGGGGAAAAAATACCATTCACCATTGATGAAAATATCTGTCTTCTAAACAAACGCTTGTCTGCGTTCCCTTCGACTTTGACGAGCTTGCTTGACGACATTTGTAAGTTCCGAGAGAACCTAAACAAGAGAGAAATACAGAAAATAAAATAATTATTCGAACAATGATATCACCCAACACTTATAGTAAAAATGCAAAATCAAATATAGCTAATGTGATTAAATTAGTAATAGTGATTAATAGTCATAATGAAAACTTAGATTCACAAGTTACAAAGAAATTAAAACTGAACAGCAACACTCACAGTCAGTATGTCAGGTCGATGGTCTCTGTTGTTCTTTAGGCATTTCTGAGATATTCTAAACAACTCGTTGGCACTGTTGATATCCCAGGACGCGTCCTGGTCCAACTCGCGCGGAAGATCGTCTACACTTTTGCAGTGTTCTTCGAAGTAACCAAGCTACAGTCCGAATTAACAACTCTTTTATTTGAGGCAACACTATCTACGAGGCCAAAAAAATTAGAATGCAAATAGGATGTCTAGACTTACCAAATCGGAGTCCGTTTTATGATCATAAGGAGGTTTGCCAGACAACAGTTCGAGCAAAACCTGTAAACCACAACATAAAACAAAAATGAATAAATGAATTGCCTAATTCACCCTGTGTTTCAGATGGGAAACATTTCTGGACCCACGTTCATATGGGCCGTTTGCTTTGTTTTGATGCATAGCATAGCATCCGTTGTTAAAATTTAACTAGACCAACTGTATTTTCACACCCTGTATCTTCATCTTTTCCAATTATTAATTATATTTGAGAGGACCAGAAACCAACCGACCAACAAACAAACATCTTACCACTCCAAAACTGTACACGTCCAACTTTGGATTGACACGTCCGGTGTAAGCGTCTCTGGGCATGTACACGGACGTACCAGCGATGTTTTTAGTCACCACACTGGTAGCGGTAGCGTCAGGAGTCGGCGATTCATGAGCTATTCCAAAATCTCCAAGTTTGGGTTCCATATCAGCATCAAGCAATATGTTAGCACTAAATAAACGGAATAGCTTTCAAGAGTTGTTCTATTCATTTCAAAGACCCTCGTGCGCCACACGCAATTCTTGATGTGGAAGGTCGAGCAATTTGTGCATCACTGTGACATCAGTGCTTCTTGACCAACCAGTTTCCATCGGTTGAGCAAGAAGCTAACGTCGCTCTGTGGTTCACAAAATTGCTCGACTTGTCACACCAAAAATTGCTCGTAACAGGAAACCTTAAAGTGGGTCTGTCACATGGCAACTTTCAAGAGCAAGTAATAAAAATTTCTTCCTCCGTGACGTCATGACGTTGCCTTCTTTTGAAACGTGCTCAGAGCAAGTTTCGAGAGAAAGCAACGTCGTGATATCACGGAGCAAGAAATTTTTCTATCACTTGCTCGTGAAAGTTGTCACGTGACAGTCCAGCTTTAGACATGAACTAAGAAATTTTGCGTAAACACAAATTCAGATATCTAACCTTTTCACATCTCGATGAACTATCTGATGAATGTGAACGGCGTGTATTCCTTGAGCTATTCCTTCGGCAATAGTTAGCCTCGTAAACCAAGGCAAAGCTGGTTGTTTATGCTGTAACAATGACAAATCACTTTTCATCTCTATTTTTCTTTACTTTTATTTTATTCACTAGTAGTTAGCCTGCGCTATAGCACGGGAAGAGTGATATTATTATATTTTTACGTTTACAACCAATCAACTCCATCTAGTGACAAGACGCTACACCTCAACCACAGCTGAATTGAGGATTCTGTGTGATGGGTGGGGCTAAAGCATTCATGCTGTGCGCACAGATAGGGTCTATTCTTGTTATTAATTCCCACCAAGAACTACATGATTCTAAGTGATTGAGCCACATTTTAATACATAAGTAGCCTACCTAAAAAAAATGTGCTAAACTAACCTAGAACAGCATATTTTTTAAGTCATATAGCGTGAAATAGCCAAATAATAGGTTCCAATATTTAAATAATCGGTTCCTATTCACTTACCAAACAATCATTCAATGTTCCATTGACAGCATACTCGAAAATTAAACAAAGTTCTGGCTGGCAATATCCCTTTAATTCTAACACGTTCTTGTGGTGGAATCTACATAATTAGTACGGTGTTAACAAATTCTGTTACTACAAATAAAACAAACTACAGGGTGTTCCGAAAAAGTTAACTTTTAACAGCAGCAGAAGCTACGCATCAAAACGTCCAAATGAATATAACAATTGAGACAATAGGTTATGCAATTACGTGACATGCAATCACCCTGTGTGTTATCTTGGAAGGGAAGCATTTCCGGACATATGATTATATGAGTTGTTTTAATACATAGCATCCGTGGTGTTAAAATTTAGGTACACCCTGCATAAAACTGATACTGATTTTTGTTAGTTTGTTAAAATAAGAAATTTTTTTACTTGGATAGCGTTTCCAATTCAGTAGCAAACTGGCTCAGCGGACATTTCACGTCGATTCGTTTAACTGCAATCTGTTTGTCATTGTCCACACCCAAAAACACACTGCTGGACGCACCGCGTCCTAGGAGTCGTCCTCCTTCGGCGACGGGTTTCTCGTTGAATCCGTCGGTCAACGCGTAGATCATTTTGTAAGGAAACTCCTTACTGGAATCGATCGGCACGAACGAGTTGGTATTTTCGTAACTTGGCAATCCCATCGAACTGGAGGACATATAATTGTGAAAGTCATTGTATTGGAGAAACTGCGACACTACCGAATGTTCGGCAGAATTCAACTGCGAGGGCATGATAGCTGTTGTGCACGCCGAACCGTTCGGTATGAATTCCTCTAAAGAAAAGCACAAACAAATAAAAACCAAATTAAATTCACTATGTCTTACAACACAAAAAAATATCCTAATGTATCATTACAAATATGATTTCTTATGGGGAAATTTAACTCAAAAGGACAAAAAACGTTGAAAGTTGAACTAGTTCCTGGAACGGATTGTGTTCGAAGTCCATTAGTCTAAGGGACATTGTTAATTGGGGGTGAAACTGGTAAACTAGTGTGAAATCACAATTTCAAGTATTTAAAATTCGCTGAATGTAACGTAAAATTGATTCAAAAACATTGCAAAGCAAAGTGATACTCACCCTTCAATACATCAACTTTTAAGTAGTTAGCTGTTTGAAACAGACCGCAATCACACAACAAATCGATGAGGTCGCTAACAGTAGGTCTTTTTCGTCCAAACGTTCCCCAGTCGTTTAACAACAACATAGTAGGACTCACGCTCGGATCTTTTGCGGCCCTTGTAATAATACTGTAAATAAGTAAATAGGAAAATAAGTAATAAAATTTGCAATTTTCTTTTAATCGCTTGCTTGAAACTAATAATAATAATATGGCAACTTTTGAAGCAAAATTAGCAATTTAAATTGCTTACGCGACATGTTGCGCGTTAAACAGCAATCTTCCCGAGTCATCGTCCGGGAATCGAATGTGCTTCGTCAGCCTCTGCCAAGCATCATGTAAGTCCAATTGAGACGACAGCACCTCTCTGATGTCCACTGGTAAACGACGAATCTCCATGTCCCTGTCTACCGCCATGATTCAGATCGCCGTGTATTATACAGCAGTTCAATTTCGATTGGATTGGTCTCTATCAAGTTTCACCTATCTGTGAAACAAAAAATGGTATCATTACAATTTAACAAACAATGATTTGTTTTCTTACAATTAAGGGTACTGTTTGGGTTTGCCTCGTAAACTGTAGTAGTAGTAGTAGTTGATTTTTATTCAGAACTGTTTTAATTAGTTGACGTCCATCTTAATCACCGTAAGGATGGTTAGGTCAAAATATTCTGACTATTGGATGTAAAATAAAATAAGTGTTTTTCGTTAATCATTTTCTTTTACCCTGTAAATCCAATCACTAACAACTCATAGCCATATCTATAATTATACTTATCCAGGGTTTCCGTAAGTACGTACTTAAGTACAAGTACTTTCTGAATAGGTACTTTAAAGTACTTTAAAATA
>JAQIWH010002518.1:0-24112 GCA_034695005.1 Cryptops parisi | reverse complement strand
ATATATTGTAATGAAACATTGTCTATAAATAAGTTATATTTTATTAGTTGATTTTCGCAGCGTTTTTTAAAATATCTATAAGTAGCCTACACATTTTTATGTTAATCTCAAGATAATTATTTGTGACCCATTCACATAGTTTATCAATGCCGTATTGCCGTATTTTGTAAAATTGCCTCCATATTACTCTCCGCAGACATCAACACCAAATCATCAGCGTATAATAATAAGAACATTGTATTATGAATTTCCAACATATCGTTAATAAAAATAATAAATAATAAGGCCGACATTGGGCGACCCCTGAGGGACCGCCTTATAAATATTTATGTAACGAGAATACTCGTTTTCAATTTTAATTATTGTTTTCCTGTTGTCCAGATAGCTATTGAATAATTTTTAAATATTTTCTTTAAAACCTAAATATTCCAGCTTCTTTAATAATAATTCGTGATTTATACTGTCAAATGCTTTTTTAACATCAAATGATACTATTAAAGAGAATTTAGAATCATCAATATTCTGATGCAGTTTATTTGTTAAGTCAATCAGCATATCCGTACATCCCTTTCCAACTTGAAATGCATATTGAAAAGGATTCAGTATCTTATGTCTTCTACAAAATATAATGATTTTAGATAATAGTATTGATTCAAAAAATTTTGAGCACACAGGGCGAATAGAAATTGGACGATAATTTGATGGGTCAGATTCATTCTTCTTGTATATAAATATAGTGCGTCCTTGTTTAAACATATCAGAATATTTCATGTGATATGTTATCAAAATAGATATAAATAACAGTGATCAATATAACTGATCAATATAATTTATAATCAAATAAGAAGGAATACCGCAAACTATCAATTGCTTGTTTATTCTTTAATTGTTAAATTATTTTTTTAAAAATCAATTTCCGTAACCTCCACTAAATAAAAATGATCAGTGCATTTTGGAAAGTTTATCATTGAATATTTTTTCCACTTTTCTGTACTGTATCCGAATGATAGTTAGCAAAATTTTCACAACATTCAATGTTATTATTAGACCTCGGATTTTTATGAAGTTGCATGTTTTTTTTGCTTATATGCAGCTCCCCCAAAATTTGTGACAATGTTATTCATTGTTGTACAAGTACAATGCCTAAATTTTACTTTGCATATATTTGCAAATTTCAGATGTAAGTGCATATTTTGCATATTTCCGGTGTTACTGCATATTTTTGCATATTTTAGCATTTATTTTCAATTCAACATAAAATTTCTATTGTCAGCGCTAAGTTTTTTTTCAAAATTTAGGGCTGACAAGGTTTTGTTTGTGTATATCCTCAATAATTTTTCAGGCCAAATGCCTATCATTGCCTATGACCCTGACCAATTCTTGGAGAATGAAAAGAAAAAAAAATCTAAAAAAAAATACTGAAACACTTTTATTAACTTCCAGTTTCATGTCCTTTCGTTAACACTTGATACTTTCCTAGAGCACAGTTCACATCAACTATGGTTATTTTGTGCTCACATGAATGTGCAGTTCTTTTTGCAAACGTATTTATTTTAAAGTTTTTATAATATCTATAATTCCTATAGAAAAGCAAGCAAAGTTTGCTTCACATAAACATCGTTTCCTAACGAATTCACAATAAAGAAAAATATTTTTTGTCGTGCATGTCAAGAACGTGATCCATTCAGTTAACGTCAAATATAGAAAGTGTTACTATTATCTGTTAGCTATGTGTTATTATTTTATATTAATCAATCCCATTGATATTTGTAATTTCATGCAACAAGAAATTTTAAATTCTACAACACGGGAATTAAATTTTAAAAAATGAAAATAAAATGCTTAGAATTTTTGTATTTTTGCAGGACACCTAGAAACAAGAAATTTTATTGCATATTTTCATGTTTTTAATGCATATTTTGAGAAGTTTTGTGACATTTTGAATACATATTTTCATGTTTTTAGTGCATATTTGCATGCATATTTTTCATGTTTTTAGTGCATATTAATCCGAGGTCTAGTCATTATATCCTATCTTATCTTTATATTTTAAACAGTCAATCGTTTTATCATTCTTTGATGTCCAAAAAATCATTGTTTTTAATTTACATTAATCATTTTTTTGCATTTTCATTTAGTAATAAACCCTTAAAATAATTTTCTTTTGCAATCAAGACTTCAGTTTTAACTAATTCACGTAATTGTTTATATTTCTCAATTATATCAGACCTTAATTGAAACCTTTTCTTAACATAATATTTATGCTTTTTCTGAATTAGTTTTCTTATATGAGACGTATGCATCTGGGATTGTTCATTGCTGTGGTTTACTTTTAATGGAAAAGATAAATTAAATGCATTATTACATTTATCAATAAATAAAGATGTAGCATCATCGACATCATTTAATTCATAAAGTCCATCCCATTTTATTTCAAAGAGAGCTTGTGGAATGTTCTAAAGGCTTGTATTTCACTTCTAAAAATATTCAATGGTTTGCATCTAAATTCAAGTGCACAGTAAATAGGAATATGGTGAGACATATCCAACTCCAAAGTTTAAGAGTCCAAGCATTTCAAATCAGAAGCTGCAGCATCCAATATAGACGATTTTGTAAAGCCAATACGTGTATAACTTGTTGATACAATTTCAATTGCTTAAGTTGACAGCAAAGTCTTTAAACGCACTGGATTATAAAAGTTTACAGAAATATCTACAGGTATATTAAAATCTCCAGCAATGATTATCTTTCTCTTATTTATCATATAATTATGCAAGATTGTGGAGAAATCGGTGCAGACGGTGGGCGATATATCGTACATATAATAATATCATTTAATTTTGAAATTAATATTTCATAATCAGCATGAGTATTTTCTTTTAATAATCGTAATATTGCTACAAAAACCACCATTTCATTATATTCTAAATGCAATTAATGAGTAATCGATCATGAGCGAGCACTTTTTCTAATTTTATCATATCTTACAAAACGGGTCGCTTGAGATTCATTTTGTTTGAAAGTACGTATCTCGGTCGTTCTAGGGTTCAAACTGTATAATAACAAATAATTTTTTGAGAATTCAAATTTACGAGAATTTGACGAGAAAGATTTCAGCAATATACGTACAATATACAGAAATATACAAATATGTTGAAATCAAATTTTTATACATACTCTCTTTGCATAGTGTAGGTATTACTAACATCTGTAAGATAATCAGTAAGATTTTCTGTATTTCAAATTTTAAGAGAAATATTTCAGCATTGACATGTTGGAATCAATTTTCATACAGCATAATGGTAGCTATTGCTAACACCGATTTTACAATACGATTTCAAAAGATAAGTTTAACGACTTCTGTAAATCAAACTTTCTTCATAAGAGTGATAAAATGTTTCCCCTGACAATCTTGAACTTTGTGACTCATCCCACTTTATTTTATCATTCATTCCAATTCCCAACTTTTTTGGTCACAATTCACTATATACTCCAACACCAAGTGATAAGTGGTAAGTGATATTTTTTAGTTCCATATAAAAATGTTTTGTTTATATAATTAAATGTTATTTTTTTCAACATGATGTAATAGAAATGTTACGAGATCGAATTCATTATACATTCTACTTCGTTACTCATTCAGAAATACGTCTTATACAAAAAAGCAAATGATAGGTATTGAATGCAAAAATTATCTTACGAAATCGTTTAACATACAAAAGCTAACGCATTGTGTTGATGCGCCGCAGATGTTCATTGTGTACACTCAAGTATAGAATCTTCACAAAAGGTCTGTGATTAATTATGTATGTAAATATAAAGGGTGTCCGAAAATTATCATTATATATTATCAGCATTATATAGTATATCATCATTTGGTATTGAAGTAGTAATGAACGTTACCATTTCAATACCGAAAGAATAGTAAAAGTTGAAAAGATAATTTTTAAACACCCTATAAAGAAGTATTTCTTTTTGATATAACGTTATAATTTTACTATATTTATTTTGATTATCGATTATATGGATCAAGAATATTGAAATTGTTTAATGTACATAGACCTAAATGATATTTTTGTGTGAATGTCCGAAAATCATTTTTACAACTTTAATGCTAAATAAATAAAAGTTGTAAAAATCATTTTCGGACACCCTGTATATAAATATTTTTTAGCTGTATAATTATTTATTAGTTTTATGAGATGTATATTTATGCTGATTATCAATCATATGGGTCAAGAATATTGAGCGATTAGATCGTTAATGTATGTAAATTTATTTTTTGTGTACATGTATACAGGGTGCTCGAAAATCGTTGTTTAAATAATATACAAGTTATTTAAATACTTTTCTAACACCTTGCATATTAAAGATATAACATTTAATAATATAATCGATTTATGTGAGGCTTACTTTCTACGAAAAAAAATCTTTACATAAATCGAAAATCGCATATATCGAAATTCCTATAAAATGGAAGAACGGATATCAGCGTGATGACTATATTGTGGCGTACACAATTAGTTAAAAATGGAACCGGTACCAGGCGTAAATTGTGCACTAAACCACAATCGCACAACATCGAATATTCTCGATTACAGCGAGCGTCTAGAAATTTTTCTCATCGCATAATTACGAAGTCGCATATTTTATAGATGATCCCTTATGTACAACAATGACATCATAAAAGAAGAACCAATTGTTTATAACTGACCAAGTTTGTATATTGAACGTCCTTTAAACAACTTAAAATTTTCCATGACATAGAAACTTTTCCGAAGTTACTATTTAATAATTCGTTAAAAAACGTTTTAGGCCGATTGAATAACGTCTTGTGTGTATTTATATTAAATACTACGGATAACATAAATCAAGTCTTGTTATTGTGTGAATTCTTTAGCCACTGTCACTGTACGATAAAAATACGAATACATAAATACGAATACATAAAACTCGAACTATTATATCGCTTTTGAAATAACGTATATAATTGCCGGAATCCAGGTGTGTCATTTTGAATGATTCAAGATTAGCATCAGTAGGTTAATCTTTTGTAAATATAAATCAAAGCTACGAACGAAGACGGGATATATACAGTATATATATATATATATCATCAAAAGCTATGCATCAGGTTTATGAACTTCATTCCCTCCGAGAAACTGCGTAAGTACTTTCATCTTGAATCGATTTTACTAACTGTTCAATACTAACAAACATGATTTTAAACCATTTTAGCTATGTATTTAACCCATTACCAACTGGATAAGTAAGCGTTTCGAAATCCTTTGAATTAAAAAACAAACAAATTTTGTAGAGATTAAGGAGTAGATATTTTCCTCAATTAAATCCTGACACACATCTCAAAGTTTGAAACAAATGTTTATCAGTTCTTTAAACCGGAAGTCAATCTTCTTCCACGTTCCACGGCGCTTATGTAATTTTCTTTTCTCTTTCTTTGGAAGAAACGATATCGTAGATCTTAGATTTAATCACTATCAAGCACATTTTGATACTGTTTTTAGAACGGCACTTTGATATGTGGGTTGCCGTTAGACTAAGGTGTAATGTCATACGTGTACACCTTCACCCATAGTACTTAATAAATGACAAATAGCATAACCCTTAGTATATTTGACACCTTCTTGCCGGATAGAGCTAAAAATAGGTCGCTAGATCCAGACGAATACAATAGTTATGAGCTTTTAAAAAATTGTGCCGTTAGATTGAAATGTGGCATAGAACGTTCACGCCATTTCCATAGTACAGTATATAGCACTTAGTATCGCCCCACGTACATTTGAAACATTCTTACCGGATGAATTTGTCGCTAGATTTAGAGAGAAAATGTAATGAGCCATACAAGTATAGAAATATGCCGTTAGAGTGAATTATGGCTTAGTTGCGTAACGAGATTACAGGTTTTTTATTTGTTATTTTTAGTCTTTATTGAACAAACTGTTTTAATTATTTTTAAACAAGAACATTAACCAAGTATTGACTTTGTCTTAGTACGCGCTCTTTTAATTAGTATGTAAATCAATCTCCTAGTCTTTGGCAAGAATGATTCCACATTTAATTCATAGTTATGCAAACATGCATTATTGATTTACAACAGGGTGAGGGTGAGTCTAGTCAGCTAAATATTTCGAAAACACCATTGTTGGTAGGAAAACGCTGATTAAACTATCGTACTGTATATGGGCTAGGTAAATGCACCTATCATTAATTAGTGACCTTCATTAATTAATCTACTCGGACGTCAATGACAATTACTTTACACAAGTCCCTACACATTCTTGTTATAGAATAATTACCCATATTATTTCTAACCAAATTTAACCTTGATAAGAAACAATTTATAACTGTTCATTTAGAATGATTAAATGTTATAGTAAATGTTTGAAATTTAGTAACTTTAATATCATCTTTATTTGATGTTTAACAGAGGATGACCATGGTGACCGATAGTAGTAACAAATGGCTTGAATTCCTGACAATTGTGGAAAAATATGTTGCATTGATCTTAGCTCAAGTAGCTCTTGTAGTCTTCGCACCTTTTATAATAATATTGTTCATTATCACACGACTTATAGCCACCCGGCTGATCAAACACGAGGTAGGAAATGTCGATATATTGACAGGTATGAACACTTATTACTCCTTTTCCGAGAACACGTTGCTAACCACTCTTCTTGCTAAGATGGAGTGTTCGGGAGAAATTGACATTGAAAAAATAAAAAAAGTCTTTCTTGACAAATTTGCCAATGTTCACCATCGTCTAAAATGTTACGTGGAATACCGATACGGGTATGCATACTGGGTGAAAGAGAAGAACTTCGACATAGACGAACATGTTATTTTGTCTCCTGAACACCGCTTTTCAACCGAAAGCGAACTTCGTCACGTGCTTCAAAAGCTACACGAGACACCTTTTACTCCGAATAAATCCCCTTGGCGTTATTTTGTGATCCCCCACGATGTCATCGAATCCGAATATACTAAAGGAGCTCCTAGCTACACCATCGTGCTTACGATTCATCACGTGCTAGGTGATGGTTTTTCTCTTAATCAAGCCTTTATGCGTGCAATGTGTGACCAACTTGTGGTGTCACCGGAACCCAAACGGGAACCAGAACCTCTCTGGTACCAAGTGTGTAAATACCTCCAATGTCTTCCATTCTTCCCTTACGTCTCGGTATTGATTCTTACCAACGCAATGAACTACTTTCGAGACAAAGAGCTGCAAAAAAGAAGAATTCATGTCACATCGTCCAACTTTTCTCTACAAACGATCAAACGGATCAAAAATGTGACCAAAGTCCGTTTCCAGTCCGTGATCCATTGTCTTATCGTTAGCGCAATGAAAAAGTTCTTCTTACGTTATAAACACCCAATGCCATCTACAGTATTCATCAGCAACGCCCATCCGTTGAGAAACTCCAACGCAGAACAGCCCCAACTCGACAATAAATTTTTTTTTTATCCAGTTGAATTGCCACTCATACCTAACGGATCGGCCAAAGATAGGCTTATGGCCATACAAAAGAGAAACAGTATTTATGACCTAGCGTTAGTTAAAGCAGTGGCTTTCTTTTTCCAATACATAGTGCACTTGTTACCCAGACCTGTAGGAAACTATTTTGCCAGTACTTTAGGAACTACGATCTACTTGGCCAGTGCAGGATCAAATGCTGGTAAAGAAGTTTCCATCTTTGGTAATGGCAACAAACTCAAGGGTGTCGAAGTTAAATTAAGTCTTAACGAAAAACAAGGTGAGTAGAAGGAACAGACCTTACCGTTCGTGAAGATTAGGTAATAATTCTAAATGGTTTACTTCTCACTTTATATTGTTCTTGTCTTTATTTTTGTAAGGTCTTGGAGTGACCGCTCTAACACAAGCTGACAATGTGTTCATCTCGCTTGGCGTGTCTCCTGTACTGCTAAATGACGATGACGAAGCTGTCCTGTTTCTCAAAGACATGGAAGATGAACTCACAGAATTAGTTAAAGAAATCCAATAAACGAACGAATATTTTCATTTCTCACGATCATTATCAAAGTACCAGATATAAACGAAATCAATGTATCTATAGTGAATGTCAAACATCGCACACTAATCGAATCTTAACCAATTGAATCAAATAGTTGGTGTTATAAAATACGTATGAAATAGTAAAACATGGAATTAATTAAGGTCAAAAAACGAATTATTTACTCGATAGATGTATGTGATGTTGTTGTAAAATGTATAGCATAAGTATTATGCTATACATTATGCAAATACTGTATTTATTCAATCCTATATTTCAACTGAATGACAAAAAAATACATACTCATATTGCAATAATTATTGAAGCCCAATACGTCAGTGATTCGCGACTTTGGTGACATGGTGGGCCAAACTTATATTCTTTAGTTATGACACTATTATCTTTTATCCACTGTTACAACTTGACATAATAAAATTATTTGCTTTTAATCAGTGATGGGTTTTTCGTGAAATCTTCGAATCTGAAAATATAATATTTTTCAAAATTCGAGGAATTAGAGAATTCAAGAATTAGAATTGAATATCCTATTTGTACCCATTCTAGGGATGAGTCGAATTAGGATTAGAAAAAATTCAGAATCAACCCATCCATAAGATAGGGAGGAATGGGACATTCACGAAACCCTCGAATCTTGAAATTTTCAGATTCGAAGATTCGACGAAAGAACTACTTTTAATCCAGTCTAATTTGCTGTTTAATAATTACAGTAATCATTTAATAAAAAATTACCAACGGATATTAGTCACTATCCAATGTCAACTTTACTATTTAAATTTGAATGTTTTCCACAATTGAAAAATATTCTAAGAATATTTTGAACAACTTCAATTTCCCCACCCTCAAAAGAATATTTTGGATAATACTGTATTTGAAGCCTCATTTACACGAAATTGTCGTCGATTATGACAACAATATGGCCAAAACTATCATTGTGTAAACGCGCCTTTAATCTCTGGTATACGGAGTGTCTAGAGAAATGTTTTGTATTGTATCAAAGATCACATTAAAATTACGATATACAGGCATATACCGCCAATACGGCGGGTTAGGAACCAGATCACTGCTGTACAGCAAAAACTGCCTTACAGCTGAACAATGCCTTTTTTTCATCCTTTTCATTTTTTATTATGCGCAAAAAAAGGCGCATAAATGTCTCAAAACATTAGCACTATGTATTACACGCAATATTTGTGCAATATTTTTTATATATAATTTATTTGCTATTTATGTACCGTACTTGACATAGTTTATATCACACCCGAGTCAACCCCTGATGTGGGGCGTGTAGTTAATTGAACTGAATAAAAGCTACGTCACGTATGGTAAGTTGAAAGACCGAATAATCGCCTCAAAAGCGAATCAACCACCCAAACCAATAAAATAGATATAACTAAAAACACTTTTGAGCGTATTGTCTTTTGTGAGACGTTAAATTATCAAATAAAGAAATTTATACATATTTTATAATTAATGCATATCTATGAATCCTTAGTGATTGTGGTAGTCCAAAGTAAAAATTGAACGAGACTTTGCTTTCAATGTCCTGTTGAAAAAATGTCAAATCTTAAAGATGTTTATCTGCTCATTTGTATTATAAATCGTTTAAAAGGTCAATGTGTTGCTATCTCGTGAACTTGGACTACAATTGATAATGGAAACGACTCAAGATACCACGTGCAAATGTCTAATGAATCAAATTCGTTACTTGAACTTTATGGGGGTCAATGTGATGTTATTCACGAACTTAAGATTACTTAAAAATTTAAAAAAAAATAATGTCGTATACGATAAACATTAGCATTGTAGTCGATATCCTATTTGGCGATATTGTAACGAGATACTTCTGTAATCATTCTTCAGTTTTCTACAAGGCCAAAAACAAACATGAAATAAGTCATTTGATCTGTTACAAAGTCACCGAATAAACGCTACAATTGACTTCAGATGATATCGGAGAGATATAACACCCTAATCAGTCATATCTCTCCGACGTCAGTCGAATAGTTATTTTTTGTAATGAGTGTACCACGTGATTGGTTAAAGCACAAGACACACAACCAACTAACAAAACACGAAGCTATTTGATTACTTGATGCAGACATTCTGTTTAGAAGACTGACTGTTCGAATGATGTCGGACATACATGACTGATCGTGAAATTAGGCTTTAAGAAGAAAGTGATCTATATGCACACTTTTACATTTGATGTAAGAAATTTACTAAACTGTTTATAACCTTCGTAATTCGTAATCTTAGAAGAAACATTGCGAATTGATCCAATGAAAGTTTTTGTTTCTGCTTAATACTGATGAGCTTTCAGGTTCACAGTAAGGTAGTTCATCGAGTATGGTTAGTTTAAATACGAAGAACTTATATTATCGATAATGACTTTACGGTTTTTAAGAAAGCTTGCAAATTAAATAGCTTGAGGTTTTAGTTTAAGGAGGTATACGGTGTTGACAGTTTATTACCAGAATTGGATCACTTTATTCTGACAGCAAATGCTGTGCTCGACAACAAACCAGCTAGAAGAATCTTGGAGAAGGTTTCGAATTCTACACGAGTTTTGAAAAATTCCATTTTCGATTTCTGCAATTTTCGATTCGATTTGTGCAATTTTTGTTGCATCGGACTAAATTTTTATTATGGACTATGTTATCATAAATATCTGTAGACACCAGACGTTCAATTCCCAACTTATTCATTCACTCACAAAGTCACAAGTGAAGCCAATATAAAGTGTATACTAATTAGGCTAACGAATGTTGAGAAATAATATGAACTAAAACAACTGAGCTAAAATAATATCTGTAACGACTGTTGCCAAGACAAAAACATAAAAATGATTAATTAAAACAAAATATTTTCTTTCATTATTGACGGGGGATTCACTAGCACGCAATCATAATTATAAAAAAATTTGTAATTTGAAAAAAAAATTCACTGTTCTTAGACGGTGAATTACTATATTTCACTAGTAACAAATGTGATTCAATAATTAACTATCCAGCATAAAAGAACTCTGAAACATATTGATAAACCATCTATGAGTTTTTAAAATTTGTTTGGGTGTTTTTGTTTACAATCATTGACTTGTTAGTGTTTGTTTGTTTGTTTGTGTTTTGAGATCATTATATTTTTTGTTAATATTGTGGCTTTACTGACTGTCTTGTTGTTTTCTAATATTTTGTACTTGTTTACTCAAATCGACTATTGTTATGGCTACTCGTTGGTTGTATCCTTACAGAATAAATAAAAATTATAAATAAAATAATCAAATATAAAGTTGCAAAAGAATAAATAAAAAATAAAATAATTTGTATAATAAAGATACAATAAAATATTTTAATAAAATATTATTAATATATTTTATATTAATATTTTACAAATTATTTCCTCTAATACAACTAATATTTAATATTAGTTGTTTTATATTTTGTACTGTATATATATATTAATATAATAAAATATATTTAATAAAATAATAAAAAAAATATAGTTTATCAAATAACAAAACAATATAAAATTACTTCATTTACAAAATAATTCCTTTATCAATATTTTGATCCATGATAAGGATAAATATTATTTTTCCATTCATGGGGTTTTTCTCATCATTTTTTGTTTTTTTAAAAAAAAAATTATTGGTTTTCGGCAACCCTCAACTGCACAAACTACCAGAACTATGCTTGTAGTTGATTTTTCAACATCATCGTAGTGGCGGCCGCACCCTCGCCACCGGTGGTTGAAGTCAAAAACTCAAATTTGGAAACTTGTTAATAATGATGAACGTTAGATACTTAGAACTGAATTCTGCCCAATCTAATCTCATCCTTATCCTAGTAACCGTCCATGCATACTGGCCAAACACAAAGCAATACATGTAATTGTAATGGAGAAGCTTCTTGAAACAAACAACGTACGGTACTCTGCATGACGGAGTTGAAAGCTTTCTTTGGACTAGGTGAATTCATCACAAACGGAAGTTCTAGAAGTATTCATAAACGATTAAATGTTTGCAAACATAATGCATGAGACACATAGTGAGTTTGTGAAAAAAAGAGTGGTGATTAAAGTGAGGTTTCCATTACTGCAAAAACTTGTCATTAATAGAATGCTGACAAGATTGTGGAATAAGTGGGAAAATACAATCTTCGATAATATAAAGAATAAGTGGGAAAATAAAATCTTCGATAATTAAAAGAATAAGTGGGAAAATACAATCTACTATAATATAAAAGCCGTGTGAGTTCCTCTATCCTGCTAGACCATGAATAATAATAATAGTATATTATTAGCCATGGTTAAGCATTACGCAAAAACCAAAATACGTAGGAAGCTGAAACTTGGTAGGCAATTAGATGACACCCCAAAAGGGGGCACCAGATTATTGACGACTCGAAATTGTAATCAGGAGATGTGTGACAATTACATAAGTCAGAATTTACTGTTAGTGGTTGTGAGTAGTTCATTTTTGCGTAGAAACCGTGAGGCCTACGAAGCTAAAAGTCGATATGGTGGTAGATTATACCCTGAAGGAAGACATGCAATATTTTACGACCGGACAATGTCATCAGGGGGGGGGGATGCGACAAGTCTAGAAAATAAAAGGAAATTATACGATGCTTTTATTTTATCTATTTTTATACTCTTTATATTAGCTTCACTTGTGAGTGAGTGTGTGTGTGAGTTTCTACGTATAAAAACAAAAATACTTGATGGATTTTGATGAATGAGGTGTCTATGAATTTGTCTTGGAGACCTGACTCATACTGGTTAATAGCATCAACGAAAAACCAATATGGCGGACGCTACATGCAATAAATGCATACTTCTTTATACCCTCCTGCAGGCTACTGGCTCAATGGATTTTGTTGATCAAAGTGCCTTTAGATCTGCCTTTCCCTTACGAGTGACACTGGCTTTATAACATCAATAGAAAATTAATATAGCGGGCGCTATATGCTAGTATATAAACATTTTGCGTAAGTTTGTGAGTGAGTGTGTGAGTTATAAGTGAAACAAAACTACTCGATGGATTTTGATGATTGAGGTGTCTATAAATTTGACTTAGAGACTCGACGCAAACTGGTTAATGGCATCAATTAAAATCTAGTATAGCGGACGCTACATGCCATAAATGCATAATTCTTTAGACCCTCCTACAGGCTAACTGGCTCGATGGATTTTGATAAATGAGGTGTCACTGGATCCATCGAAGTGTACCGAGTGACATGGGCTACATGGCATCAATAAAAAAAAAATGCGGATGCTATATGCCAGTATATAAAGATCGTGCTTATTTTTGTAAGACTCAATGGATTTTGATGAATGAGGTGTCTATGGATTTGTCAGACTATGGATTAGACTTTCCCGTCCAACATGCCAGTTTATAAAGAGTATGCTTAAAAAGGATTTTTAATATACTTGTTTTTAATGTTAATATAATGCACAACAAAAATATTCGGTTACTTGGTTATTTGTTTAGTTATTTATTTGATTATTAGGTCGATTGAAGTTTGTTGCAATTTTATTTCTCAAATATATTTTCAAACAGAAGTTGCTGGTTCTCTTTCGCAAAATTTGGCAGCTCTGAAAAGGACTTCTTTTCTGTTGATGTTGTGGGGGAGGGGGTTTGGTACTTCCGTGTTAAGTCGAAGTACCTTCTGATACTTGCTTGTACTTGGATCTGAACTTGGATCTGGGTTTATTTTGCTGGTTAGGTAAGAAAAAAAAACAAACCATACTTAAGTATGGTTTATTTTTTTCCTAACCTCGCCTGCATAACAAACTCATGACCAAGTATAAGTATCATAAAGATGGAAGCGTTAACACGAAAAAACCGAGGGGGGAGGGGTTCAGCAAACTGTAACATCAGTAAACTGAATATGACATTTACATTTTTTCGATTTCACTCAGTTCGGAATTGCTGGTGGATTTGTTGCTGGATCCATTTACTTGAATTTTCATCCGTTCGACAATGGCTTCACATAATCCGTCTGAATCCCAAATTTTTTTCTTCTGCAATTACATGCCGTATGTAATTTGCCCAGTTGGTTGAAGAAACATCAAGGAATGCTTCTGGAACAAGTTAGTTGTTTCTGCTGGAAACATTACTTTTAACCTGGCTCTAAACCATTTCGATTGAGTTAAGTTTGCAATGGTAGGGAGGGAGTCGTAGAACTGTGTGGCCGTGACGTTTGGCAGTCACGTCAACTTGAAAATTATCGTACACGGGCTTCTCTTTTTCTATGAGTACATACAGTTCTCGTTTCAACATAGACAATAGACATGTCAAACGCGATTCCTTTTCTCTGCAACCAACAGTGCATCGCTGTTTTTGTGGAGCTTTTTGTGGGGATTTTCTCTGATTTTTGCGAATGGTAGGAGGCGTTATCCATTACGATGACACTGCTTGGCTTGATGTTGGGAAGCAGCTGGGTTTTGAACCACTTTTCAAAATGACGGCCATCCATTTCATCGTGATAATTGCGAGTTCGTTTTTATGCGTTGAAGACGAGATCGGCTGCAGGTACGAACCCATCTTTATTAACGGCATGCAGGATGATCAATAATAAATATTGATCGACATAATAAATGGGCCGATTGTCATCCCTGTGCTTTTGAATTTCCCGCAATTAACGCCGCCTCATAAAATTATGTCATCATGTTCAATGAGCAAGCTTTTACGCTGACGCTTGTGGAAAGTGAAGCCCAAATCACGCATGACCCGCCACATTGTTGAACGGCTAAAATTCGGCAAATCGTTGTTGTCGTTCACAGCATTTTGCAGCTTTTTGATAGTTGGAGTCTTGTTTTGAAGATAAAATCCGTGTACTTTTCTTCGGATAGTCGAAAGTGTGAACTCCTCATATTTTTCAAAACGAGTCCTCACATTTTCTCTCTTAAGCCGCTGAGTCTTTTTCGGCTAGGTCAAGCGCTCACCTGTTGCTGTGAATTCTTTCCTGATGCAAAAAATTGCCATATAGGAAACTCTGCACAATAATGCTGTTTCCTTGGCGATATCATCAATAGATCTTGCAGGATAACGGTGACAAAGTTGACTGTACACATTTATCACAGTTTGCTTTTGGGAACTTGTGATGGGTTTGCCAGATGGATGTTGCTTGTAAAAAGAAACTGGAGATCCCGTAAATAACATGGTTGGGGTAGCCGAGGCCATCTTGGAAATAAAAAGGAAACCAAAGCAGACGACACACCAAAGCCTCGCTCAAAGCGTGGCAAAGTACCCTCGCTTTGAAAGCGACGCAAAGTGGCTAAGGAGGGAACTACTTCTTTCATCTTGGAAACTACATTCGTACTGTAACTGATTACTCAGTGCGGGATGAAGGTGCGATAGAGTTTAGCACTTATATTGCCCCCCGGATGTTGTGATCATATAGTATTTCATATGACTTTAATCGACGTATTTGCAATACTATGCTAGATATCCCCCTGATACACTTGAAAAGAAGCACCTTGTATACAAACTTGCTTTTTAATTGCTGGCATATAACCAGTTACTCGGAAGACTAAGACAAATCCCTCATTTATTAAATCTACATACATGTACATAGCCTACACTCTAAAAGCATAACCCGCCTTCTTGCACAGTCGGGTAAAAAAGGCAACTTTTTCAACTTCAAAACATTTCAGTTTACTGAACATGTTTGCAAAACATTCAACATGTTAAAATATACTGTGGTGTCTTAATTATTGATTATTTTCTTTTCAGATGAATACTTTTCTTTGTTAAGAGGTATGTGGTTCCTTGATGGTTCTTGGCAGCCACTTGACGAATCTTCGGCAGACCAAATTGAAGAATGTCACATGACTGCATTTGGTGGTAAAAAATGCTCAGATTTTGTACACCTAACTCCTTCCAAAGGTTCAAAACAAGGTGTGTATGGTAGCATAAAGGAATCCAATTACAAAAACGTAGAATATGCTTGATGTACATCCAAGCAAACCATCTCTCACGATCAAAAATCAAAAATGGTGTCTTACCTTTGACTGACTTGGTAGGCCTTGTCAGTCAGAGGTTAAGACACCTTTTTTGGTTTTTGATTGAGAGGTGGTTTGCTTGGATACATTATGTATTTTAGGGTAGAGAATTCTTTTGTATAGAAAATGCTTAAATTTGTTGGTAAAATACAGAAAACTGATATAAAGAAGGATACAAAATGATATAAACTAACTCAAAATGAATTAAAATTTGCCAGGGGCTTGACAAATGATAGTCGAACACCCAAGGGACTGTGAAAAAAAATTTTTGAGTTGTAGAAAATTCAAGGTAGAGAAGCTGACATTCTTTTAACAATCTTTACAAGGCCACATGGGTTAAGACCATATGTACAGTGTTACAGTACTAGCTGTAAGCCCGTGCTCCGTACGGGAAAAAAAGAAATTCTAAAATAAAAAAGTTCCAACATCAGTAATCGAAGTCGCTGCCTTCAGCTCATGAACTCCATTGCTTAACCCATCGACCACTGGACCTAATATAATAGCCTTCTATATAAGTTGCTAAATGTGTTGTTCAGCTCCCACTCAATATGGGAGCTGACAATGGGGGGGAAAGATTTTCACCCCCGGGCATAGAGGATTAACCCTTCCGAGTTTGGTTCCAATTGGTTCAGCGGTTTAGGAGCCTTATGGGTGCTCACAATCTAATCGACCGTCTCTATAGTTATAGAATAGATAATGTTTTATTATGACTCAACTAATAAAAAGCCCGTCAAAAATGATGGAAAAGTATTTGTGTCATCACGAAATTCATTGTTTTATCTCATGTTGCTTTGCAATGTTCGGTTACATGTAGCAACAATGAATCCTACAACGACAACATTAAAACCACTTTAAATGAACCTTGCAATGAACCACTAAAGTAGTTCTTTGCAAGGTTGCCAAAAGAAGGGGCAGGGTTCCAAACGAAATTATTTGAGTGTCATGTGATGCCTTGTCACATGTCATGACCTCATATGACTATGCACGTTTTTAGCCATTGACAAGCTAGAAACACACTGATGCTGAGATCGTTATCGGTTTATTATTAAGGATTGGGACACTTAAATATGAGAATACACTATAATACAGGAAAGTAAAGTAAAGAATGGTTAGGTTGTACATGTACAAATTTATTTAGAAACAAATGTACTATATTTTTAAAAATTTCAAAAACATTAGCTTCTTTTGCCATGGCATTGTTTGTGGGGGCTTTGTTTGGAAAACTTTTTGGGATAGGTCCCTGAGCTTCAAATACTGTACAATATATCTCTTCCTCTTATTGAACCTTTGTTTTCTTCTTTGTTATGAGCCTAAATGCTGCTCACTTTGACATTCGCGTTACAGAGATCAAACCAACCCAATATGGGTATGAAATTCAGGGTTAAAAAATATGATATTTTGCAAAAAATAAAAAATATTGGATATTTTGATACATATCAGTGGGGCCCGGATGTTTATGCATTTGCATAAATGCATATGCAATTGCATATTTTGGGTTCTTTTTCAATTAGATGCATATTTCAGTCACTTTTCTAATAAATGCATATTTCTGTGATTTTTATGTTTTATTGCATATTTACACGATTTTTGGGGGTATATTCATGTCAAAGTAAATTTATATAACAATTAGGGAGACTTAACCTAACCTGGTAACCTGTCACCAAGACCTACCCCCTCGTTCGTTCTTCATTTGATTTTGTTTTCCCGCCATTTTTAGCAAAAAACCGTGGTGGGACATCCCAAGCAGAAAACCTGGCTGCTTTTTGTCATTAAGAACACAAAACCAATGTATCTTCTGTCATTAATCCGTCCTCTTTAAACTACCAGCCTCGTTCACCGCCAACTTTTATTGAGCACCAAGGGTGGTGGTTTAATAAAGAGGTTCTTAGCCCCTTATCCAAATCCAAACTCTAGCTTCTTTCAAACCAAATTTTTTGAAACGCCTATGGGTGAGGTAGTGAAAATTGCCCTAACTTAGTTATGCTCCCTAATAAGTATGTTTAAGCTCATGTTAGTTGGGTGCTGTGATTTTGCACATAAAACTATGGATATACTCAAATCTGCCCACAAGAAAAGGAACTGGTTTTGCATGCCCATTTTATTGTAGTTTTTGTAAACGTAGAGTACACTTGAACTACATAATGTTCCCATGAAACATGTTAAACATTTGGTTTTCACTCATGTTATATGAAATGATGACATTTATCTGATGAAAATGCATTTTTGTTGCAGTTATTTTAAATATCCAGTTGCCAAACTTTCATGTTGATTGGAATAGTCCAAGAGAAGTTTATCTGTTTAGTGAAGCTACGCCTTCAAAAATCATGCGTTCTGTCATATCACGACTAGGGCTTCAGAAATGTAAATACAGAAAAACTTTATAAATTTTATGTTATGTGAAGAATATTCTTATCTTATCAGTGATGTTTATGCTTTGTTTTTCAGCGGGTTATAGACTCCACAGGGGCTATTCTGAAGAAGCAACATTAGATGATAAGCCAGCAGAGATTACACATCTAGTCTTCGTGATTCATGGGATTGGTCAAAAGGGAGAAACTGATAAAATAATAAGGAATTGTTCAAAGTATGTATCTTTAATTTGTTTTTACTCAAATGATGTACATAGTATACAGTCATATCTACACTTATGACTTCAGTCACGTAATGATTTGAGTTTGATAACTTTATAAGGGGCAACTGTCATGTTCATCGTCTCACTCCTTTTTGTCTTCGACTTTTTTGTCAAAATGGCACCACACGTCATTTCTGTGTTGAAAAGGTCAATAGTTACACTGTAAAATTTGTTTTGTTGCCACTTTCATTGTGGCTCATGTCGATTACATTGTAATTCATCCACAACATTTGGCTTGTTGTTTTGTTTTTTGTCAATTGTAAAGCAAGTCACATGTTAACAATACTACTTGTAGTGAATTATTTCAGCTTTGTTTCCCCAACCTTATTGCATTGAAATCTAGTAACAAAAAATTAAAATGATAAAAACAGAAATTTGACATCAATTTATTTGAATGACTTGTGCAAATTGCCCAGATTTAGTGTCGATTCAATGCTTTCATATCACTGACATTGGATGATAAAGTTTGTCTGGTCGAGTCAAAGCCATCCATCACATGACGAACATGACAGCCCCTTCCCTTAGAAATCATTAACATTTTAAGCTCAGGTGTAATTGGCTGCTT
This sequence comes from Cryptops parisi, assembly GCA_034695005.1. Taxonomy (NCBI): domain Eukaryota; kingdom Metazoa; phylum Arthropoda; class Chilopoda; order Scolopendromorpha; family Cryptopidae; genus Cryptops; species Cryptops parisi. The sequence goes on along the minus strand of JAQIWH010002518.1, from coordinate 4,857 downwards.
TGTTATTTCAACTTAGTGTACTTAGTTACTTCAACTTAATACAGTAGTATTCGGTAAAAATTAAAGGAACTAATATTTCAGGATGAGAGACTGTTCAGCATATTTGAAAAAAAAATATTTCCCAGAACTTCAGAATTGCTCCGAACGTTCAGAATTTTTTCCTGTTGAGTGGCGTTCTAGTCTTCATTTGGATGGAGGTAAATTGAACGAGTGCTAATACTTTTTTTTGTCAGATAACTCATTTTGGGGAAAGTGAGTCATTCTTATTTAGATGATTTGAATATCTACATTTTTCTTTACAAATGAATTTAGATTTTCAGATGACTTCTATTATAAGGATACTGTACACCGGTCAATAAACAGAACAATCTAAACATGGGGTTTACTTCCACATGGTTATCATAACACAACCGTGATACAACATGAACCTACAGCATGCACTTACTATACATCATCCTGCTAACAATAAACTATCACAGTTTCTGCACAACTTAGTGTATTCATCCGCAATGGCAGCAGCCATCGTGGCAAATTTAAAATATATTAGCAGATGAGAACTTCACAATATGCGCATCATTTATCAACAGCAAATACCTGATTTTGTGAGGAAATGTTTGGTTTCTTGACTCAGTGACAAGATTAAATTAAATTTTAACTTTTATTTTAAACGTTTACTTCAAAAATGTTCTATTTTTGAGTAATTTGTTTTGCCTCATAATTACAAAAAATACTATGTAAAAGTATTTCTCTCGTCCTCATTGAGCATTACATAATTTATGGACGGCCCCCAATAGCAATTTATCTGGTCGATAGTGTTTTATTTTATAGTGTTAAATTTATGTATTTTGCCGAAATTAGTATGTTTTTTAACATACAAATTTCCAACTAAGTACCAAATTTAAAATAATTTTAAACACTGGACTACATTTTGTCCGCGGTTAACCTTCATGGCGTTTGCTGAGTGATGAGGTTTTGCATCCTACATTGAGACTGGCGCGACAGTTGCGCAGATGGAATAAATCCATAGTTAGCAGACACGGAGTATAGTACTGTATGCTGTAATTTAATTTAAACTCACTTACTGTTCACACACAGAATACTGTGTCAGCTCATTGTCATACTCATAATTTCATTTAGGCTAATTTCATGATGTACGCTTAAAAGTGCTTGCAAGCGCCGTTTACTTTGGCGTGTGAGTGCTACAAGGGTTCGGTCACTTTGGCATTTGTAAGCGTTTGATAGCGCGACAAGATGGCGACGGCAGACGAAGCAATGTTGTTTCTCAGTTAGAATATAAAATATCTGAAAATTGCAATCCTGTTGAGGATGAAGCCTGGTTCTTCGAAACATGTTCAGTTTTATAAGTTTTTATAAAAAAAATTGGCAAAAATCGCAAAAGAAGCCATGGTGCCATTTGAACGGCAGCTATCTTGGCGCTTACACTACGTTCTCTTTGAGTGTAAGCGCTTACGCTCATACTGGACCTTGCCAGAAAAAGTGTGTGTGAGCGTTTGAAAGTGGAAGTGGTGGCTTTCGTGATGACATCACTAGTCCAATTGTGAGCGCTCACTGCTCCAACGTGAACAACTTGTAAGCGCTTATAAGCAAAAAAGTTTGAAGTGAATTTGAAGTGCATTCCATTTTTAAAAAACATTTAATGTCACCAAAAATCATTTGAGACATCCTGTATAGTAATATAACATTGTATCAAGAAATTGATGAAATATTTGACATATTGCATGAGAAATTACTAGGTCATAATTTTTTCTTGTTACATGTGTTTTCGAATAAAGCAAGGAGATGGTTCAACTTTCGTTTCTCATGAGAATTTTGAGAAGTTCATATCATGGGTTGGTGTTTTTGCATTTAGTTTCCGTATAGCATCTATTGATTAGAGCTAGAGTTGGCAACCCTTGGTTGGTTGGCCAAGGGTTGAATGTGGCCTACACTGTAATTTCGGCTAGTTTTCCATGTGCACACTCCACCCCAGCCATCTAGACCTAGAAATTGTTTTTTTTCGTGCTTGTGTGGAATGATATACTGAAGCTTGTTTTTATCTCAAAATAACATTGACAACATTTACTTTTGTAATGTCAGTTTAGCATTTATAATAGAGTAATACAATATTAAAGTTTTTCTCTGAAAATCTTGTTTGTGAAAAAGTCATGTAGTAGAAGAAGACATTTAGTAGAAGATCTTCGAAGCAATTTATTTATTTCTTATGCAGGTTGTCAGCTTATCTTGTAGTCACACATTAATAAAGTGAATATAAAATAAAAGTAAAGACAAAAAAGTTAAACTTACGTTTAACTATGTTCTAGTCAAGTTAAATTAACAAATGATTTTCGACTTCTAAGTGAACTTACAGCATTTGACTTTGGGTAAGCATTTTTATAAAAAATACACAAAATTAAATAATCACAAAAAATATCGTCGGCTTAGAGTGTAAACCTGTTGACTCCAATTTTGCTCATTTTAAGAACAGGACTAAGAAATCTACTAAGATCTAATCAACTAAGAAAATCAGTGCAGCTCAAATTGACTTCTAACATGCTGTAAATGTGTAATTAAGCATGCACGAGCACTTACACACTTACTTTGTTGTTATATTTTATTTTATACACATGACATATGATGACTGATAAATGAAATACTACACAATATGAACAAAATGATGTGTCAATGTATCAAATTCTATAAAACGTAAATAAATTAATTTTAAGCTGTCGACTTGTATAATTACACATACAGATTTTGGATAGTTTGCAAGTTATGTAAATAATTTTGACTAAAGTCATTAAAATGTTATGGTGTCTATTTATGTCTCGAATATATCGGGAAGTATTCGAATATTTTGCTAAAGTTGTGTTGTTAAGGAAGTAAGATAAGTTTTAAATTTTTATATTATCAGTATAATTAAATTATTGAATTGATTATAAGATAATGAATAATTAAGTAACAATATTGCATAATTATGACAAGGATTAATTTTTCTCTAGGCATTGTTGAGTCTGTTACTCCGCACAAAATACGAGGTTTGCGTGAACTTTTGAATAGGACAGCCATGGATATTATGTACTATACTAGTCCTCTTTTTCGAACAGAGGTTAGTAAAAAGTTTGTAATTGTTGTAAGAGGGGTTAAGTTTTTTATGGTAAGTTGAAATTTGTAGTGGATGGTTTGATGATATCTTTTGGAAAACACTTTTGGGTATAGTAAACTTTTTTTTTGACAACTTTAGTCAAAAATTAAATTCTTGAAGATGTGCTACGAATGAGACAACACTGCTCACAATAGTACTTAAAGACCACTTGCCATTAAGAATTTGTTGCATACTATTGTGTGTGGGATCTTGCAATTGAGTTGAGCCCTGAAATGTTAAAATGCAGTAGGCTTTGGCTTTGCTTTAATTTTAATTAATGAAGGTTGCAAAATATTAACTATTAGCGGTATGCCTGTCAAAAATGACGAAGGCTGTAAGGTGGTAATGACGAAGGTAGTAAAAAAACAGGGTCTGTTGTATGAGTTCAAGTGGTCCAGTGGGTAAGGTACTGCTATAGCTGCAATTTGATCCCGGGTTCGAATCCCATTGAGGGAAAAATAAAAAAAGTTTTTTCTTTATGATTGTCTCCATGTCCATCTCAGTGTGTCAGACAGACGAAGCAAATTATATTGTTAAGATATTGATTAAAAAACCAAACAATTGAGGAAAAATTTAGTGAATTTATCCCTTGGTATGTAGTGTTCACATTTCTCCAAGAGGTGCTGGGAGCAATGTAAACAAACTCTACTGCCATCAGTAGCATCATGCTGTTACATTATAATCTGCCAACATCTATGGCTTATAAGCCACGAAGGTGTTTAAAACTTTAATAACTCTTTGGTTTTTAAATGTTTTTGTCAGATTTTACAAGTAAACATTTTGGAAACTATCTGTGCAAAAGTTCTCAACAGGACAACAAATGAAACCGCGGAATTTTATTTTCAAAATTGGTGATCAATTATTAGGAATTTGTCTTTAGAATCAATGATTCGTCACCTAATTGAATTGCACTTCCAGCAACAGGGTTCTGTGAGCAACATGTCATGATCTGGAAAACCATGTTCCATCCCGTCTGCTGTTAAGAGTTGGTATGCCTTTTGCGTGAGAATAAAAGTCTAAGAATTTTGTTTGTTGTTCTGTTGTGAATTGCGCAGGTAATTTTCAAGATGTTTACTTGAATCTGAAGACAAACTTTAAAAACATTTAAAAACCAAAAAGTTATTGAAGTTTTAAACTTCTTGGTTACTTATGAGCCATCCTTTGAGGTTGGCTCTTAAAAAATTAGGTTATGTATTGATTTTGTTTTTGTTGACAAATCAGAATTTTTTACACTTTGTGATGAATCATAATCGAAATTTGTTGCACAAGACATTACAAAGTTTGTACACAATGTAATGTAGCTTGTCACCAGCAATGTATAAAATCCAGGCATTCTATTGTAAATGTTCTATTGATGTTCTATTGTATATTGTATATCCAATCATTCAATTGTATTCTATTCTTGCATACACTTTATATTGGCATTCTATTGAATGCCATGCCAAACCTGGTTTAAACAATATATGAAATTAGCATTGGAATTGTTACATTAAGCATGAATTGAAGGTTAGGTTTGAAGCAGGACTAAATGGTTTTTTTAGAGAAAATGTCAGGGTTCATGGATATATATCAAGCGATATATATGATATATATCATGATATCTAATCTTTGATATATATCATGATATTTAACTTTATATCATGAATCATGATGAATATCAATCTTTGATATATATTATATCATATGTAATCTTTGATGTGTATCATGATATATAG
>JAQIWH010002517.1:0-24114 GCA_034695005.1 Cryptops parisi | reverse complement strand
TTTAAAATTGCACGAGTCTGAAGTAGAATTTGAATCTACCGACCACATAGTGGAATTGAACGTCCTGTATGAAAAATGTGCTCATATCTGTTTGTCAGAAAATGAGTTCCATGCAGTCATTCTGAATCTTCGTAGACAAAAATTAATTAGCACACACATAAATAGCGATGCTAAGGTAAACTGCATCAGATAATTTTGTGTTTAATTTTCTTGCACATTAAGATGTTTAGATCTTATTTTCAAAGGAGAAAAATTTCATCAAAAAAATTCCTTTCATCGGCAGGTAGTTAAATTCAAGCGGAGCGATGAAAAAGCGGCTAGTAGAATAACGGATGTAGATATTGGAATTCTTAGGTTTGTGACACATGATTGTGATGAAATATGTGTGTGTGGTGTAGTTTTTATATTTTGTACATGAAATGTAATTTTTTGCAGGTTAAAAAAAGCTAGAGAGTTTCTACAAAAGCGAATTATGAAATTACAAGAAGACATTGACGGGTAAGATTGCTAAATTTTGCTTCAATTTTATTAGAATATACAGGTTATTTCTGAAAGGTTCAGTGAAATTTTAACCACAGATGTTATGCATCAAAACCAAGCAAAAAGTCCATATTAAACATGGGTTCGGAAATGCATATTGATTCACATATTAAGACACTAGATCAATGCATTTACGTGGTTTCACTCGTGTTTTCTTGAAAGAGAAGCATTTGCAGACCTGTGTTTATATGGATTGTTTGCTTTGTTTTGCTGCGTAGAATCTGTAGTTAAAATTTGATCTTTTTTGGGAACACCCTGTGTATAAGGAATTGAAAGCTAGCATTTGTTCAGTATGACTGGCTTGTAACTTGTCACTTTTTTTGTTGCTTTAGTCATGTCAAGGATGCAAAGATGCATTTGAAGCAAAACTCAAAGCCAATGGTAAGTGATATAAGTAGTTATCTCTTATTTTCAACTTTGATGATATAAATGATTTCATATAAAAAAAATGTTGTTTCTCAATCAAAATGTTGTTTCTTAATCAGGCTAAAGCTGCTTTGAGAAGGAAAAGAAACTGTGAAACAGTTCTTTTGAAACGGGAAACAGCTTTAGATAACGTGGAACAACTGCTACATCGAATTCAAGATGTAGAGTCGGAAAAAATGGTAATCTTTGCGTTTTGGCTTGTGTTTGCATGACAGGAAATAGTTTTTTAATCAAATCTGTAGGCTACCAATTTCAAAAGTTTTTTTTGTATTAGGTTATCAATGCATATCGTGCTGGAGTTGATGGTTTTCGCAACACATTGGCGGAAAGTGGAATCACTATCGATAATGCTGATGATACAATGATTGCCATTCAAGAGGTGTGTAACTTTTTCATTTTTTGTTTGATTTTAGTTATTTATATATATATATATATATATATATATATTTCAAAATTTTTATTAATTTAATATTGCTACTAGTTAAGATTTTTTTCTCAATAAGCGAAATCTTGCATTTGACTTTTTGGGTATTTTTTGGGCGAGACGCCTGACCTCGTTTGCGACGCTACTCTCTTGTACTTTGAATCGCTTGGTGTTCAAGATTAGGTTAGCCAAACAAACAAAATTTTATTATATGTCTAATTATGTAATGATTTATTAAGTATATGTTTAACTAATCTAACCTGGCCTTCAAACTCATAACTCAAGTACAAGCAAGTAGCGTCATTAGCAGGTACTGGCACATCCAGCCAAAATGAACCGAATTTTGTTTGCTGGTTTTTATGTGGTATCTAATGAATGTGAAATTTTTTTTCAGATGTTTGACATGCATGAGGATATTCAAGATACTATTTCTACTCCGATTGGAGGAGAGGATATATCGGAATTGGAAATGGAATTGGAGGAACTGATGCTTTCTCCAGAGCCTCCACCGGCTCCACTGGGTCCTTCACCTCCACCTGACGAGGGAAATGAAAAGGATGACAAAGACTCAAAAATCGTATCGCCTGAACGTTCAACCGCATCTTTGAACGGTAAGAAATTGTTTATTAAAGATTTACACATGAACGGAAGACTTTTGTTTACATGCTTAATCTGATTCGTTGATCATAAAATCATTTATGATTATTCAACATAAACAGTTTTAGCATTGATTAAGCAGTTAGATGAGTGTGTGTTCAAATAATGATTTTCGTAAGAGGTAACTGAATGACATTTCTGTTGTCGTGTTTTCTCCACTGTTTGTGATAATATTGGGTGAGTAGCTCTTGTTGCCAATAGTTAATTATTTGTCCCACTCGGTTTCATCTATCTTTTCCAGTGTGATAACTCGGGTTATTGCATTATGCTGCAAACTTCAGATTATGTGATTACCATGTTTTTTTAGCTAACTTTATTTTTTTATCAAAATTTGTACACACTTATTAATTTTACAAAATATAAGTTAATGTACATATTGCATACATACATTCATATACGTACATATTGCATATGCATATGTAGGTCTAACAATGATTTTCATGTCGGTGCTTATCTATTCACTAGGAAGATGAAGAGTTACTATAAAGGAAGGGGTTTTAGAGAATAAAAATTTGTTTGATATGTTTCTTGCTCTTCCAAAACATTCATTTTCTAAAGTTGAGATACCATTTAGAGTTAATCTTATAATAACAATCTTCATTACTATCTAAGTACCTGGGTAGTACTATACATGCGTAAATTGGGTAAAAATATTATCTATAGAGAAACTAACATATCTAATAGATTAAGCCTTCGGGCAGTGTCTGCACCTTTAAACATCATACACCGCCTACTTCTTATAGTAAAGTAAGGTGACTGTATAACACAAGGCAAATTTAAATTACAACAATGAACTGCATAAAACTAGTGAGATAGTAAACTAAACTTTTTAGAAAAATAAATAAACATTTTTAGAAAAATATATAAACATTTTTAGAAAAATATATAAACATTTTTAGAAAAATATATAAACACAAGTTTTGGCTCTAGACACCCCGTGGTTACCATACCAACCACGGGGGTTCATTTCTAGTGAATATATAGTTATATACAGAAATAAACTTTCTATTACGCAAATAAAGACGGTAATTTTTTTAAAACTTTGTACGTCGTATATTAAAAAAAAAAACGTGTATGTCATATATTTGAAAATGAGGTTTTGCAAGACATCTCACAAGGGTGTGGTCCCACTAACAACTCAATATATCATAAAAATATTTCTTTAGCATTTCGTTTTCCCCATACACACCAAAATAACCTTGGGATACCGAAAAAAAGTAGCTATTTTCAAAGATAATTACTAAGCGAATATTCCTAGTTATTTCAAAAACTACAAACTATAATTTTCTCAGGAAAAAAAAACAAAGTGCACCCTCCATTTTTTCTTCCTCCGCTACTTCCTTATTAACTCGGTAGAAATCGAACTGCGCATGCTCAGTGTGTAGCTCTATAATTAAATAGACGATTTGTGACACCGTTTATTGCTTAAATAATTAACAGTAAGTGGCTATTAAAAAACAACCTGATGAAAAGTGGCCCACTTTCATCTTTTAAAAAGGCCAAACCCTGATATATATGGAGTAAAACAATCTCAATTGATGAGGGTTATTAATGATAAAAGTTATCGCTTTATGTGTATCAATGACTTTCGAACGCAAAAATAAAACTTCGGTAAACTTTGGTTATAGATTGGTGGGAGAAGTTTAAGTAAAACATCGTTAACATGACATGGAATATTTTGATGTTTTTACCTAACCAAACCTAGTGCTATGGGTGTAGATATTGGGTCAGGTCAGGTCAGGTTAGATGGAAAATACAATAACATTGAAATATTCCATTTATGTTAACAATATTTCACGTAAACTACGCCCACAAAACTAAAACCAAAATTTATCCGATTGAATAACATTTATACGTCAAAAAATGTATAATAATAAGTACCCAAATCTGTGTTTGTATCCGTCATAAACGCTTTTTGTAGCATCTTGATACTAGACGAAGTTGATAGACTAAATAATTGTCAACGTACAAAAGTACAATTTTGTAGTTATGAATCTAAAATTCGGGTCCTTTTCCGTATGCCTAGAGACGCCGATGATGGCGCTACAATCCGGACAACATGTATTGCTAGACGTCAGTGACCGATCAACACTTCTAACCGAACACTAACCCAACTGAGGTGATGTTTGTATAGTAATAGCGATACTTGTTGTCCGGATTGCAGGGCCATCATCGGCGCCTCTAGGCATACGGAAAAGAACCAAAATTTGTATTACTAATTAGGGACCACTAATCGCATGCCCACGTGCTACAGCACGAGTCTACTTTTCCTTGTAGGAAAGGTTTATGAAATTCTACACCCAGAAACATGCAGAAACTAAACCTATAAACACTTTCGAAATTAAAAGAAAAATCCCCATCTATTACCGAGAAGCACATTGGTAATTTATATCTTATAACATACAGGAAAGCTATAATTCATGTTTCTTGTCATGTCCTCGTGTAATAAATGTCATATTTAAATTTTGGCATTCCTACCTTAAAATGTTGAAGGGCGTTGAAAATCCAGCGTTGAATCTAAGCTCCAATGACGATTTCGCAGTATTCGGACACAGTTCAAGTTCACCGGAAAAAACACACATTTAGATAATCACTTGACAGCTCGATGAAAAATGAACACCCGATGAAAAATGAACATCTTGATGAAAAATGTTTCCCATCACCGACGATAAACATGTTAAAACAGTACACACACTGTGTGGAAATCTCGTTGAAACGTTGCATTCTGCAGTTGAATGTTTTGGTTGTTTATGCCTAGTTCACTCGATTTACACTTGGTGACAACGCTTAATAAATGTTCAATAAACACTACTACGCGAACAACTTTTGAAACAAAAGTTTTTTTTTCACGTTCTCGATGAACGACTTAACATGACTGAAACTAAAGTACAAATGAAGAATCATGACGTCATTACGGAAATAAAAAGCCAACAGATGCTTAATCTTCCAGTGTACCCTCAGAATGTGATTAATCTACTCATTAATATGCAATTCTCGTTCATAATTTAGTTGGGTTTTTTTTCCTCGTAGAAAACATATTGTGTTGTGTAAATATAAAATATCTATTCGATTTACAAATATTTTTTAAACGTCTTTTAAAAACATGTTTCCATAATTCTGTAATAAAAAATACACATAAATTATGGACAAAATTAATAAGTAAATTAATTAATTACATTCTGACGGGACATTAGAATCTTTGCTTCTGCTAGCTATAATTAAATTATATAATATAAAATATAAATAATTGTCTGATTAGCTAAGAAAACCGATTGTGGCGCTACTTGCTTGTACTATGTTATGAAATTGAGGCAGCTAAACAAAATTAATTAAATGAAAAATTATTAAAGGTATTAATGAATTTAACGAATCAGTAATGATAATTTATTACCCATGTTTTTGTTTTTAACTAACCTAACCTCCAACTAACATCACTTACTTTTGATTAACCTATACATCATTACTGATTCATTAAATCCATTACTCATATATTTAATAAGTTGTTTAACTAACCTAACGTGATTCAAGTTAAAATTCCATAATCCAAGTACAAGGAAGTATCGCCACAAGCGGCTTTTTCGGCTAATCAAAAAGTATCAAACTACAGTATATTGATATCGTATATGTATTATGATTGTATATGTATATTATAAATGTATATGTATGTTATATATTTATAAATACACTAATGTGTGGTTGATATATCACAAATGTGTAAATATATTTCACATTTTGAAATGGAATGCCCATTTTAATTTAACAAATATTTGCTATTTTACATGGTAATTATACGTCACATTTAATCTTGCTCTGGAAACAATACATGAAAGTTGTATCATAATTTATGCACATACCAAATACAATTGAAATGGAATTGAAACTCCATTAGAGAACATTCGATAGCTAACTACCGGTACTATTGTTATTTTAAATCAATTAACCCTTGAAACGCGACACTTGCTGTATAATATTGTATATGTATCAGAACAAGATATATACAGACATGCACATTCTAAATGTACAAGTATGTGAATGTTTTTTCTTGTAAGTTAGTAGCAAAAAAGTTCATAGGTTCCAAAATTAGAGCGCACTTTTTCTCCCAAAAAGTGATAAACTAATAGTAAAACAGCGAGAAACGTCGTTTCAACTAAGATACATATTATCTCATCCCCTTTAAGAATGTGATATAACTTGCCAAGAATTTTTACAATTGGATTTGATGACTAAATCCCAGGGAAAACTTGGTGACCTAGGTCATCGGTTGAATTCTAAGTGACGTTCCAGTCGTTACCACTCTTTGCCAAAAAGTTTATATCTCAACGAATTAAACATCACACCCTGAGCCACGAGACCAACATCTCTGATTCGCTAGTAGAAATGTGACAAAACTTTGATTCAGCAACTTTTCAAAAATCTTTTCATTGGTGAAAAAAATTAAAAGTTGATAATTACAAACTCTATAGAAATCACACTTTAAAACTTCCACCAAAACCAAACTCATTGTTTTATTGTAAAACTTTTATCAACTATTCACATTTATCATTCTGGTTGTCCTAATGATTCACATATCATAAATTATCCAGGAAAAAAGTTTGAACAAAGTGTACTTAACAGGACACAATGAAATGATTAATGTGAAAAGTACCCAGTATGCTCACGTATAGATCTAAATCATCCATTCAGTGTACATTTAAGTAAAGGTCTTTGGAGTTTTCAGTAGAAAAAAATATACAATTTCATATATAATATTGTTAATTTAAAACCTATGTTTCAATACTAATAAATACAAATACTATACTGTATATTGAGGTTAGAAACAATGTGTTATGTTAGCATTGATAAATTATTGAAAACTTTGTGAAACTTAAGTATTAACATTTTACACTTGGTGTGTGTATAGCGTCAGAAAAACAGTGATGGAGTTTGATTGAAAAAGTTTGAAGTCGTAACACTTACACTTCAAACGTTTTCAATCAAACTTTATCTTTTTCAACTGTTTTCCTAACGTCATGCACACATCTAGGCGCGTTTCAGTGCTTTTGTTGTGTTTCATTGTTTGACCGAAAATACCAAACACGTGTGCATAACGTCAGAAAAACAGTTGAAAGAGATGGAGTTTGATTGGAATAGTTTAAAGTGTAAAATATTAAGACTTAAGTTTTACAGTTTTCAATAATTTGTCAATGCTAACTTAACATTTGGAATCGATGAAATTTGATTGAAAAAGTTTGACGTGTAAAATAATGAGCTTTACATTAACAAAAATCTATAAAGCCATAGCATTTCATTTTTAATGCATATTTTTTGCAGAGATTACAACAACATAAAACACGGCTCAATGAAATTGCATGATTTATCTATAATAAAAACACGAACTTGTTTGTCTGCAGTTAATTTCCTAACACTGTAATTTTTTTTATACAAAACACACAAAAGGAGCCAACAAAATTACAGGACGAAAAAAAACACATATCAACAAATGAAAAAGAAAAACACAGCAGCATCCTTTGACAATTTGAAGGGGAGTGAAAATAAAAGAGAGTCTGGATGAAATCCAACAGTAATAACTCGACAACTAGCCATTTTTATTTATTTCCTTCGTCGTTGCTTTTATCTCTGCCAAAAAAACTGGCACAACTTTTCGTTGCACTGGTCGATTCTACTTGTTTCCATGAATACAAAAGCAGATTATCAGCAAGATTTTAAAACAGAGCTACACACCAAAACGTAAACTCCAAAAACTTTACGAAAACCAAATGTTGGTCGATTATATTTGCTACAGTGCATCATGACCGCACTAACAAAGTGGAAGTAACGTGTTCGGACATGCACCACAAGTTTAATTATGCATCGTGTAGTCTGCTCTATTATAGTAGAGCAGTTATTTTATTCAGTCATTTAAATAAGATAACTTTGAACGGCCTAAAGATAACTGTATAGAATTTTTTTATGTGAAGCATACAAAAATGCTGTATAGTTATCTTTATGCTGCTTAAAGTTATTTTATAATTTTTTTTGCCGATTTAATAGCTTAATTTGTAAACTAGTAAATTTGTAAAAAAACCAACTACTTTTCTAGTAATATATTTTTGTAGTAAAAAACTAATGCTGTAGTAGTATATGAAATATCACTACATAATTAATATATAAGTATTTTATATATTTTTTTAAATTTTTAAAACCAAAATAAATTTTAAATATAAAATTTAACCTTTATAACCTACATCTATTATATTTAGGACCTTGTTCACCGTGAGGAGTGTGTGAGCACATGCTCATCTCGATGACTTTTCAATTGAAAAGTCACTGAGATGAGATTGAGCTCACACTCGACTTTCATCACGGTGAGCAGGCATTGTCGATATGGCCTTTAATGTATAGCCAAAAATTATAACAATTTTAAAAGTTTATTATTTTTTTATCAATTTTTAATTAGGGTCGTAAATTATAACACCGTATTACCATTTAACGTGATAGAAAGTCACATGCAAGGTAAAAAAACGTAAAAAAAAAAATTTAATGGTTTTTAACTACTAGCAATATTTTTTGCATGTAATTTTAGACACCCCTTTAGAAAAAAAAATATACGCAACTTTTTAATGAAACATGTTTATGAATTACGAGCTGTCAAAGTGTGAAGTTAAAGCTTAATACACTAAAAACCTCTTAACAAACATACTCTTTATATTAGCTTCACTTGTGAATTTGTGAGTGAGCTGGGAATGGAACGTACCATCTACAGTCGTTTATGAGAATGTACTGTACAGTCCAATGTACCAAAAACGCATAAAACGAGAACCACATGAGTTCTTCGCAGTAATCAAAAGCCGCATAGGTTCAATGTGAATCGTACATATAAATAAATAAATCGAAACATGCTGAATTAAACAGTGTATTCTTTGGATCATGTATGTACATACAGTATAACTTATATGACAGTATATAAAGAGTATGCTCAAAAAGCATTTTAAATGTAGTTGTTATAAAGTATTAACGGGTAGTTATACAAGTCTTTAGAAAGTTCTTTCAAGTTCAATTATTTTAATGTATAACAAACGACAAACTATAAATAATTTCAACTAAATAAGACGTTACAGACATCAGAATAAATGTAAGGTTAAACAATAGTCAATTACAGATCAAGGTATAACTGAAACTAAAAATCGGATTATTCGCTTTTGCGTCATGGGCACACAAACGTTTTACAATAAAATACCGGTACTTTAAAAATTATTTTAATTTTTTATTATAAACATACATATACAGCATCTTGAAATAATATTATATTATCTTTTAAAAACACGCAACGAATATTTTTAAAGTAATTTTAATAGATTACTGAAGATGGGAAATTATTATATCGAGACATGTGTTTTGTTGTCATTTAATAAAAATTTTTATCTCACAGGTTTGTTAATTAACAAGAAAGTAGTTATTAAAAACGGTGTTTGTTTATACAGTAGATTCAACAAAAATTACTTATTATTTTAACACACCTTTCAATTAACACTAAAATAACAATTACGAAATTAATAATTTATAACAAAAACTGCTAAACAATTTTAATAGTAAATAATAATTTAATTATAATAACATTATAATAGGCATATAAATAACATTTATGACTAGGCTAACCGCTAATTAAAATTTTTGTAATTATTTTTAACCTCTTCTATTATTTAACTCATTACTCTGAGGTCAAAGTGGTTCAACATCTTTGAGCTCGTTTTTTAGTAGGTTCCCAATGACCCACAAAGCTAAAAATTTTGAAAACATTAATAATTGAATTAACATTATTTTTAACACGTATAATATAAAATTTATACCATTGGAACTTTACTTTTTGTTAACTTCCAATTACCACAGCTCAGCGTATCTTAATAGCACTTCGTCTTTGAGATCTTAAAACGAGCAGTGTAAAAGTCCCAACCGTAAAGTACACTACTACTACAATAGGTGACTGTGGTACAGTGTGCAAAGAGCGGGGTATCAAGGGATCAGGTATCTGACCACGTGACCGAGAAGAACAGGAAGATATGGAAGAAACTGAAAACTGGGGCGTTGCCAAATGGGACTTTAGAAACGCTCGTTGCGGTTGCTCATTGCGTTCTATTTCCCTTCAAATCTAATACTTGAGTGGATGAGATCTGATTAACTTCATCCATGCGAAAGTCCAACACAATGATCAACAGAAATAAACTTAATTCGAGCTTGAGTGCACTTTCCAAATGATAACGAATAAAGAGAGTTTATCCCCCCCCCCTCCGTTTTAACGCACTTTTATTTTATTTATTTTTTTAAGATCCCGTTTAGTAATAAACTTTTAATTTAACAACAATCACGGGTTACATTGACACACATCACTGCCGACGTTTTCTTTCTGTATGCTGTAAAGGAAAGTTGTATATAATATATATATGTATATACTCTACGTGTTCATTTCAGCTTGAAACATAGCTGAAACCATAAAGACAGAAACGGAAAACTATTCAACCAAGACACTCTCCAGAGTTTCAGCCCATCGTAAAACGAAATGTCTTTCCATTTATTATTTCTCCAATTTCATTCATTATTCATGCATTCTCACCTCATCGTATCTTCTCTTTCGCGACAAAAATGACATTTTCATATCGACGGCTTTAATTAAGATTCACTTTGCAAAATTAAATTCTTTGCCTGACAAAAATAAAAAAACAACTCTTAAGCAATCAACCTCGTGCCTTTATCGTCTTAACTCGACATTTTATTACATTCCAACTCCAATACACTGGAACTTTCACTGAAATCCAATGTTCAGTTGAATACCAATACACTGGAACTTTCTCAGTATCCAATTGAATACTTTAGACGTTCAAAATATCAAATGAAACATTGTACAGAATCAGCAAAGTTCTACATAATGATGTATTGTAACTATCGTACATTGCAATAAAACTGAAATCGTATACAAGTAGTTAGTTATTACAAGTAGGTGGGCCTAATAGTAATTCTTAACATTTAGTTAGAGTGTATTTCATACTGCTTGGTCATAGTACGCATATACAGGGTGAGTTTCAAATACAGTTCCGTGGAAATATTATGAAGACTAGTTTAACGAAAATGTTGAGTTCGGGTTATTACAGCACTTTGATAGGGTTCTCTACAATGGTAATATTTCCATTGACACCGCATTGTTACAAATCGGAAATCGCACTGTTACATTTGAAATTATGAGTTGTAACTAGCAAGTCACATGCGGAATGTTTTAGGCAACGTTTCATTTAGTCAGCATCCCCATCGTTATTTTTACAGTTTTTAAATAATTTAATTCATATTGCATATTGCTTTGATCATATGTGTATTTATTCATCATGTTATGATAAACATTTTAGTTCTGTTCATATTGTTATAAAAACAAGTAGTAGTTGATGGTATGGTATTGTATTGTATTCAATTATTTCACAAATTCGTGTTTATCGCCATTTATTTAAGTATTGTAACTATTTTCGCAAGTGTTATGCAGTTAGTTATTCACGTTTTTTGGAAGCTCTAATGCATTCGCAAGGTACTACTTCCCGTCAGCGCTTCGACTTTCGTCAATGCCCTGATACCAATTGTGACAAAAGAATAAGGAATGCCTGTATTTATTTCTCACAACGCAATCGAAATAAAAATTGGAACAAAAGACTTCTAGAAGCTTCGAGTCGATCACTTGTGTAGTGCAGGGTAGTTATACATTATCCTGCATATATCACAGCATCTGGCGTAACAAACCACATTGAAACACCGGTTGGTGTTGTGGCAAGCGAGATGGCATGTTGAAACATTGTTATGACAAGTGGGTACATGGGGGCAAGTGTAAACATGATATCCACGACTCGTAGGTTTTAATGTAACAATGCAATTTCTGATTTGTAACGTCAATAAAAATACCACTATTGTAAAGAGCCCCATGTGGGTGTTACTTTACCTAAAATTAAACAGTCATTATAATAACTTTTATACTATTTTTAAAACATTATACATGAAAATTTACCCTGTATATATAGTTGGTTATATATTTGGTAAATAGTATACAGTACTTTCTATTGGTTCATGAACTTATTACTTGGTTACATTATACTTGATCATACCAAATTTGAAAATTACTTTCGGAACCATACCAAATTTGAAAATTACGTTCAGGACTTTTATAAATCAAAGATTGCATGTATCAAAATTATCATTAAATAAGATGTAAACAAAAAAAACAATCGAAGACAATTTCAGCGCGTGAGCCAGTAATTCCGTCATATATGTAGCGTGGACATTGTATACGAAAATGAATAGTTAGAGGAGAATTTGGTCACGTAAACATATACGTATTATAAAATCGGTTACTTGTGCACTTAAACATATAAATATTATAAAATTTTAATAGTAGTTCGCAAAAACATTTCATGTCTAGACTGGTTTGTTTAGTTTTAGTTTTTTCACCAGATAGTTTAGTCGAAATAATTTATTTTAAATCAAAAAGTGCATATACACTCGTATTAGTAAATCTAGCACAAAAAATCCAAGTATAAATACTTACATAGCTATTAGATCATTTCTGGCAAATTAATTTACGATTAATGAATGAAAAAAAACTGTGCATCTTCTCAATGTTTATATTTTTGTATTTAACAGTACAATTTTCTTTCGCAATGAATGTTTTTACTATGATATAATTTTTTGTTATATTCTACATATTATGTATATTATTTTATAATTTTGTAAAATTGTATACTTTAAATGGTGTTTTCTTGTTATAGACAAGCCCGTCTGATGTTGCTATTTGCTTGTACTTGGTGATGGTTTATTTTGCAGGTTAGGTTAGAAAAACAAAACAATATCATACATTTAATATGTTTCTTTGTTTTCCTAACCTTACCTGCAAAATAAACTCGTACAAAATAAACCAAGTACAAAGCAAATAGCAACATCAGACTGGGCCTGGCTATAACAGGAAAGTACCCTTTAAATAACAGCATAAAATAATATATTTTTAAAGAATACTGTCAAAAATACATTAACATAAATAAGACAATTTAACTGAACTGAATTTAACCCAAAGTAATGTAAAAAATAAAGTGATAATAAAAACCACATAATACGATTTGGTAATTCAGGTTATATTCATTTAAGAAAACAATGTTACTTTGAAAGAAAGTCTATTATTTTGTATTTGTAGCTTGTTTTTTTAACCAAGTTAACTGTTATTCACGGAAAAATGTTTTGGTTTACAATGTTGATATACCAAGTAATGGTTATATCACTTCAAGAAATTATATCTTACGTTGCAAAAAAAAAAAAGAATTACACAAATTATTCTTTAACCAAGTTAACTAGCCAGTAAAAGATGAATCACTTTTTTTTTGATATACCATGTTTTAAAAGTAATTGTAGAACAGCACGATTTGAACAACAAATTTTCAAAACAAACTATTTGAACTGAATTCGCTTCGTTTTGCAGAAGATAGCATGTAATCGTGTTTTTCGCACTGAGAACAGCACGATTTAAACAAACAAATTTCAAAACAAAACTATTTAAACTGAATTCGCTTTGCTTTGCAAAAGTAATAGAAAGGCAATTGGGAAGTAGTTATAGTATAAAAATGTGTTATTCTTCTCACCTTGACTTCTTTAGACTTGGGGTTGACCACTTGGACAGTATCATCATCGTGGGTGCGCCATTCGTTTTTTTCGACGGGTCCTCCAACGTTGGCGTGCATGTTAGCGATCGGGGGTATAGCACAGTATCCGACTTCAACCCGGGGTGCGGAATCCAACAATCTCCAGAGTAGCAGCAGGACTCGTCGAACGACAAATTCCGAAGGCACTTGGTCCACAGTTTGGGTGCAACGACCACCTCTCGACATCCAAAAATTGCCACCCCCACTTTTCAACGTGAGCTTAGATGTCGAGCAACGGTCGCCACCACGTGTTCGGGGATAATGCTCGCAACTGCACCATCATGCGTGGGAGGAGAGCACGTGACACTTCTGCATCAAGGTGGGGTTTTCTCACTACTGCACTTCCTAACCTCTGACCTTCCGATTGACTGGTGATTGGAGGATTGTGGGAAATAATAAAAAAATAAAATTACAAAATTTGTTGTTGGTCGGTTTCCGATCGACTCGGTGGAGTCGAGAGTTTTCGAAAGACCACCAACACACACTTTTGTGTTGGGTATACAAAGGGGTCGACCTACTTTTTTCCCAGGATTCCTCCCGCAGTCCAATCCCACAACTCCCAGCACAAGTCTTAAAGGGAAGCAACCTCGTCTTATGCAGTTAACTACCCCCCCCCTCGTTCGCTTAATTAAAAAGTAACTAATGACATTTATAGAAATTTCATAAACATTTTATTATATTTGAAATATAATATATTTAAACATACGTTTCAAATGACAATGAGACGTGTTTTGAGGTTTATCACATTTCTTCATTCTCAATTTCTGTTATACTTACATATACATGTATTTAGTTAGCTTAAATCTTAGTTTATTAAGAAAAAATAACAAATTGATGCTATTCTTTATACAGTGTAGTTATTCATTTTAAAATCTTTGTTCCGCTATTTTCTGTTATTTATACGCTTGTATACTCTATATTTTGTTCTTATGGGACGCAGATATTATGAAAAAAAAATCATGTCCCATAAATTCCGTCATCTCACATACATTTCAAATGACAGTAAATCATGTTTCGGGCTTATTACTTTTTCACGTGATTATTTTGCTAATTTATATACAATGCAACCAAACCCTCATTTACATGAAAAGTCAAATTATATTTTTGTTTTTGTTAAAGATTTTACAAACACATTTCACTTCAAAATGATTTCTTAGAATTTCTGCCAATTGGCATATATTTCAGATGGCAATAAAACATGTTTCGGGGTCAAGTCTTTCTCCATAGTCGGTCTTTAAAAAAATGAACACAAATGCAGTTAATCATTCGTTCACTAAATAAAAATAAATTTTTTTGGGTACTTTTCTGTTAACTGAGAAGCCGATTGTAGTGCAAGTGGATTATGTTTTTTACTGACCTAAATTACTGTCCTAATCTCTATGGGTATAGACACCAGTTAAAAATATAACACTTTATACACGATTTATCGTTATTCATGAAATTAATACGTTTTTGTTTGTGTTTTCATCTAACCGAAATTAAAGCCTATGCCCAAGCGCCATAAGCGTCTTCTTGTTAACAAAAAACTATTTTTTTGTAAAAATTTGTAAAAATATTTCATCTATTCACTTTAAAATAATTTTCCGAGTATTGCTGCAAATTCAAGTGTATTTCGAATATAAAATAATAAAAACATGTTTCGGGATTTTATTTCCCCTGTCGCCATTTTTTTTTCTCACGATTATACAAATAACTTGCCCAAATTTAATTCCAACGGTTTATATAAATAAAATATTATTTTTAGTTTTTACCAACTAATCTTATTTTATATCTATCTATAATACATAACTATGTGCACGAAACACAATTTATCTCAATCTTTAAAGTACTTTTTTAACTTTGACTGTTTTTTAACATTTGTTCGGTGCTGGTAACTTAAATTTGTGTTGACGTGTAGTTCGGACTCTCTGGAACACTCTAAACCAGGTGTTTCTTTTAATTAAGCAAGTTCTCAGTTTTAAACATACTTTCAACCCAAATGTGCAAGTTTCCAATTCCCCTTTGAACTTGATTACACCAAATCTAATTACGAAAGAACCATTTCGTGTTGGCTGAATTCTATTCCCTCGTCAACACCATCTGCAAAGTTGAAGAAACCATTTTCTAATACAAATTCGAGTCTGTTAAACATAAAAGGTCAAATCGTTCAAGACAAATACCCTGAAGTGTAAGTAATTCTGTAAAACATTAATACGTTTCAAAAACAAACCACATTAACCCTAATTTTCGACTATACTTAATTTCATTGTATATAATGTATATATACTTGTATAAGTATCTCCATAAAAAATACCAATATATAGATTTTAATAAAAATCAGATACTACTGACTTTTTGAAGATTAATTTCAATAACGATGTATAATACTGCAATTTAGTATTTTTTTTACTAAAAGTTTAGTAAAATTAATCACTAAATGTATATACTTTATATTAGCTTTACTTGTAAATGACTTTGTGAGCTGGTAATTGAACGCTTACTGGCATCTATAGACGTTTATGATAATATAGAGTATAGTCCAATGGACAAAAAATCGCATAAAGCAAGAACCGCTTGAATCGAAAATCACATAAGACCAATGTAACAAAAATCGCATGAATAAAATCAAAAACTACAGAAATCAAAAAATGGAATTACTCTAAACTCGTATAAATCGAACATCACATTATTTAAAAATTCGCATTCATATTCGATCATATAGATTCGGATAAATCGAAATTAGACCAAAACAAAATCAGAGTGCAAGATTAAAATACATAAGATAAAATACAAAGTATTAATATAAACCTAGTTAAAACAATGAAAGATGTGTTTGTACAAATGACGGGCAAACTGTTCAAAAGCGTTCTTGTTTTGTGGGTTCATGTGATGACCCTGCTTTCTTATATATTTCTTATAATTAAAACTCGCATAAATTGAAACTTGCAGAAATTTGGAATAACTCGCATGAATTCGCATAATGCGAAACTATATAAAGCTTATGCTTAAAAAGATGTACTGTACATAATGTACTGTGTTTGTTTAAAAGTATTGTTATACTGTCACATTAGCATAATTAGTTTTTCACATTTTTGTTATTATTCATTCGTTTGCAACAAATCAAACAGTTTGCTTATTGTACAAAAAGTGCAATAAGCAATCTTATTAATTCTTGTTGGCAGTTTGTTGTTTTATTTTTAACCGTTGTTATTTCAATTACTATTTAGTCACATTGTTATTTTAGATCCTACGGATCGCATACTGTAATAAATAAATAAAAATTTTATTTATTTATTTTATCATACTTTTTACATATAACACACAACATAACACTTTTTTAACATGTAACACTTTTACATTTTCACACATGTAAAAGTGTGAACACTTACATTTTCACAATATTTTACACACATTTTTCACACTTATTTTTCACACTTTAGAAAAGCCCTGAACTAAGGTCCGTCTCAATAGTTTGTCTTTGACACATTCTTTAAGCTGATATTGGACACTAATTGGACATAAATTGGACATAAAAACGACCATTTTTGTTTTGGTAATTATACAAAATTTTGTGAAATTGCTGTCTCATAAGTATGTTTGCATCCCTTGACATGATTACAGATAGAGGTTATTGGATGATTTTGGTATTCATATGCAAACCCAATGCACTATATGCGTAGATACACGTATTAAATAACCTCAGTTCATGGTTGGAAGCAAATAAGACTGACCATTTTTGGGAATACAGAAATGATATCTTGATTTTCGTGTGATAGAGAAATAATAATATGGCGATTGACAACCGAAAGCATATGTTACAGAAATTGCCAAATATTGTGAATAACACCTCAAAGAATTAGGTAAATAATAAATAAAAGCAAAAAAAGTGGCACCCAACACCTTGCCTGGGCATCCAAAAGCTCCAACGTCTCGGACAGATTGCAGGATTGTGCAGATAGCCAGAACATGCCATGTCGCCAGACATGTCAGTGCGACAGATTTCGGATGAACCTGGTATCACAGTTAACTGAGCAGCATCATATGCAAATGTGCTCATACGTCACATTTGCAAAGATGACAACATCAGAACAAATGCATGTGCGACTAGCATGGGTTCGCCAGATCATTCAATGGGAACATAAATAAAACATTGATATTTTCTGATGAGAAAAATTGAAATTTGTTTGACTCAGATGGTTGAGCCTGATACTGACACAACTTGCAGAAAGCAAAGCGCATGTTTTTCAGTCGTCAACATCAATCTTGACATGGGGATGGATCGTTCATGGCTTGGGTAGATTTCGAGTGGGGTTTGGTGGTATGGACTGCTTGATGGACGCAGTTAGTGGACATTACAACATGACAGAAGTTTGAAGGACTATTATCAACTTTAAAAGAGTATTTTTTTCCTCGTGGAATGCAGATTAGTGGTAAATACTGGACGTTCTAATAATTCAATTCACTTCTGAAGATTGACGTTACAGTGGTTATAGCAAAAGAACATTCGCCTCATTGGCTTGGATAGCACGACTTCCTGATTTAAACCAGGCATAAAATCTACGAGAAACGGTTAGACGGGAAGTGTACGATGGTGGTTGACAGTTTTCGTCTGTTTACGACCTAAACGTCATATCATCCATTGATGAAGAGTTTATTGAACTGAAAAAATCTCATCAATTCCATGTCAATCGAGCGTTTGACGTATTTATAAACAATGGAAAAAGCATTAGATGTCAAGTAATTAACTTAATCTATGTTTTCCGTTACGTGTTGTTGATTTTTGACACTCACAAAACAAAACAAAACATCAAAACTTATGAGGCAATATAATTTTACATAATTGTGTATAATTACAAAAAAAAAGTTTTTATTTTCAATTTGTGCAGTATTTTTTTTCTCCTATGGGAGCACATAATGCACATAAAATGCACATAAACTTTCACATGATTTACATGTGTGGTTAACTTCAAAATTGTGTCGAAAACAAATTTTTGAGACGGACCTTTTACAAAACTTTTTAAATGTGTTATTGAAGATTACATTATCGTTACAAAAACAAATATCACATACAAGTTTTACACGACCATACAATAACTAAATTTTAAAAAATTTAAGTGGTTTAATAATTTTAAACCACTTACAATTTTACACCACTCAAATTTTGTATTTAATAAATTTAAGCGGTTCAGAAAATTTCAAATTTTAAACATCATCTAAACCGAGTTCATAAAATGCTTGGGAAAACTAAATATAATTAAGCTAAAAGTGACCTTTTTTCCACATTTCACATTTTGTCTAGCTTTTTATGACATTCCATGGTTTTCATCAGCGTTTTATGAATAGTTAAACATTAAAAATGCCACGTTAGAACAATAGGTTTGTAATAGTAGTAGTATGAGTACGTATTTTAAATTCTGTGTTCATTGATCATGGGGCTAGAATGTGTCCTATAAACAGAAACTTACATTTGAAACAGTACACTCTTAAGGTGAAAACGAAATAATGGATATCCTTTGTGTGGGTTCACTTTTCGCAATGTTACCATTAGATGGCAGTAAAGGTTGGGAATATACTGCACAGTTGAACCACCGATACCAATGACTATTAATGGTATTGAGGAATAGAAACCACCTGTTATAAGTAGTTACTACGAGATTAAGAAATGAATGTTGTTTTTTTTTTACCTTTATTTCATTCCAAAAAAAGTTTTCTTTTTAAATCTTGATTTTTACTACATAAGCGTTTCATCACTGACCATTGCACAAATAATAATTTTAAGCGAGTTATATTTGATAAAAAAATTCTTAAGCCAACATAAAACACCGAGGAAAAAAACGAATACAATAATTGATAAAAAAAATTAATTAAAAAAATAAGATGTGTATTTATTTCAAAACATCGTGATTTAGTTTTCACCCAGGTTATAATGGTTCATATACTGTATAAAACGTAACTTATCTAAGCATTTGTTAATATCAATAGAACCAACCTAGTGACAAGGAACTATTCAGATTCAAGTGCCATGCTTATATAATGCTTGTTTTTTTTTCATTTATAATTTTAAAATTTACGCTTTCTTAACATTGATAATAATATCCAAAAAATTATAAAAATCACTCAAAATTAATTTCATGTAAATTCATGCAACGAATTAGCAATTGTTAATGCCGACCCTAGTTTAAAAAGTTTTGAAAAGTGATTTGAACGTTAAATTATTTTGCCATAATTTACTCAAATAAATTGTGAATGATTTGTGAATTTAATTATGGACGTGTGAATTGACATGTTAAGCAGGCCAAGATTGAACCTTTAGAGGTTTAAAAAATTTGAAAAGTTGGTAAAAATTGAATCGCTGTCAACTGCATTTCATGTTGATCACTCTATTGCGAACCTTAACATCTTCATCATATGAGAAAAAAGTTAAGTAAACCCTTTAGATGTGACACGAAGTAAGATTAACTGGTAGAGAATGTAGACCAATGACCATAAACAATTTTTTATATGTACTGTACAATGTGTATGTTTTTTTTATTAAAAATTAAAAAAAATTCTTTATAAAACAATAAATTTAAAAATAAATTAAAAATTATAAAGAATGAAAAAATAATTGAACTTTTCTTTTAACAGAGAAGCCGCTGGTGGCGTTAGTGGCTATAGCTATTTGTATCACTCGATGTGTTGTTAATTGGTTCGTTTATTAATTTTAACTACCTTAAACTGGGGATTATATTCAGCTACCAGATTATGTTAATTTAAAATAATAAAAGAAGCAATTAACAAAACGAGTGATACAAATAACCACTAACGCCACCAGCGGGTTCACTGTTAAAAGAAAATGGATATATTGTGATGTATGAACATTGTATCATGTGATGATACAATGAAATATTTATTTATTTTTAAAATTTTTTTAAATCTTAAGTTTTCTTTAGGAATAGTCTATTCACTATTATATTTTATAATAACAAACTTTATATCTTTGTTCGTAATATATTTTATACTTTATTTTAGTGTACCGTACTTTTTATAGAATAGTACGCTACAGTACAAGATGTGCCTAGAAATTCTAGTCAAATTTTAACCAACAGATGCTACGCATCAAAACTAAGCAAACAACCTATATAAACATGAGTCCGAAAATGTTTCTATTCCACGATAACACAGGATGAAGTCACTGTGTATTCATTTCCGGATCCATCTTTATATGGATTTTTTTGCTATAAAAATGTCGATCTTCTAGAGTACCCAATTGTACCATTCTTTCACTTCAGTTCAATAACCCTCCCCTTTCCCCATGCCGTATCGTTAAACGGTTTTCGGTTGGCTTCCTCGAAATACAACGTAAATATTCTAACTATCAACTTTGTCCACGGTTATGCCTCGATATCACAACCGCACCCAAAATCTAAAACAAAATTTGCACACTATATACAACCATCTCTTTAAATAGCTTGGCTGTATTTGGTGGCAAATCCTGGTAGTTATTGTATTTAGTGTTTTTCTCACCAATCTACTGACGCTTTACAAAACAGCGCGACCAGTGAAGTTTAATCAACTGCACCAGAAACTGATCATATTCAAATCCCAGAGAAAAACGGTGGCTTTATATAGGAAAATAAACCCCATCAAATACCATGACTACCGAGTAAACACTAAAATATCTCCATGTAAACGCTAGAAAAACGTTTTAAACTATACAGAAAAAATTATCTATGTCAAGACCAAGATTTACCCCATTATTACTTTTTCAATAGATATCTGGGGAGATGCCCCTAATTATCGCATCAGTGAAATACAGTCCGCCGTATCATTCGTATGATTTTTAATTTGGGAAAATACACCTCTATTTCTAATTTCCTACGTTCTAGGAGATTGCTAACAATTAAACAGTCTATCATGTTTCATCGTTTTTGTGAATTTTCTAGAGCTTTTAAAAATCCCCATCACCCATTACATATCATCCGCAAAAGTTTGAATGACAATCCAAACATCCGTATAAAGTATTAATTTTCACTTACCATTCCAGCCAACATCAACAATTTCTCATTTAAGAGGTATCCATATAATACCTTTTCACAGTGGAACCTTTTGCCGCCATATCTTCGTTCCATCATTTTTAAATGTAAAGCAGCAGGCTGTGCTACGTTTTGTTATCATTTTTAAAAAAAAAAAAAACTTCAAAAACATATTTTGTATAAATTTCCGCTTTTATACAAAAAAACGTTTCCACTCGATTAAGCATGTGTTTTGTTTTTTTCATTCGCCCATATTCCTATTGCTTGTTTATATCGATAACAATTGAACAATGTATTTTTTGTCATTTGATGTACTTTGTTTTGTCACATATTTTCTTTTTTTTTTGTTTCGTTTGTCCCAATGGGATGTTGTATTATAAAATAAAAAAATAAAAAAAATAAACTACAAAAACACCACCAACAAAAATAACACTAACAAAAACAAGAAAATGTTACTACAACAACATTGTATTACATTGGTATTACATTTTATATCACCAGTAATCTCGGAGACTAGTACGCGAGATGCTCACATACAAACATGCCAAATAACAGGATATGCTATGAATTAGAATTTAAAATTAGAAATACCATGTGGATAAACATTTGAAGAGCTTCGGGCGATATAATGATAAGCCGCATTTTAAAAATTGTTTAGGAGAGCTATTTTTCTAGTGAGAAACTCCATAGAGTACCATACTGAGCAACAAGATGATTCTCTATATTATGTTGCCATTATTCTGGAAAATTCAGAAAGTGGTAAAGTAACAAAGTAGAAACAGTACCGAGGGACAGATTAATGTCAAAATGTCATTCTTTGGAAAAAAATGTGGCTTATTACTATATTTCCTGAAGCCTTTCAATTGCTAAAATTGACATACAAACACTTCTTCGTATTGCATAATCATGATGTACAGGGTGATTATCTCGCTAGGAAATCCTGTCAGTTATGAAATGTTTAAGTTTCCTACCGAGAGAATCACCTTCTATTGCATTTATTTTTAATTTAAAATAAAATATGAATAAATAAAATGCTTGAAATTTTAAATTTTCAAAATTGTTAAGTGATTTGGAAATGTAGGCGTAGTTAGGGAAGCGTCATATTTTAATGTAATATTAGTTATATCGTTAAATTTTCTATGACAATATTGTAAAAATGTTTTTTTTACATTAAAAAATAACAGTTTATACTATTTAATTTGTTTTTGAATTATTTTTTATGCAATTTCAATCACAAAATAATATTTACATTTTCAATATTTGAAAGGTTAAATTGATTTCGCATCCTATAAATTGTTTTGTTTCTCTATATTAGATTTTTTGTAAATTTGTGAGTGAGTGAGCTGGGAATTGAACGTTTACTGTCATCTACAGTCGTTTATGAGAATATATACTGTATAGTCCAAAAACGCATTAAACAAGAACCGCATAAGTCCTTCGCATAAATTAGAAACCTCGTAAGTCCAATTAAAAAAAAATTGCATAGGCCTGTATAAAAAAGTCGAAAATTGCAGAAATTAAAAATGGAATCTCTTGAATAAATCAAATATCGAATTTTGTCAATGATCGCATAAATTTAATTTTCCATAGATCTAAATTCGCATTAAATTGAAAATTTCCACAAATCGAAACGTGCAGAAATAAAAAAATGGAGTTAACTCAAAACGCGCAAAAATTGGATATCGAAATTGAATATCGCGAGATCGTATAAGATTTAATTCGCATAAATCAAAACATGTAGAAATTAAAATGTATTTTTTTAAATTATGTATGTACATACAGAATATCCTGTATATAGCAGTATATAAGGAGTACGTTTAAAAAATTTTTTAATGTATTGATGCACTTGTATGTACTTATATTTATACTTTGTTTTTAATAGATGTCCTGAATGTCCTGGAGAATTCAGCATCCGAGAATACTCAAGTGGGGATTGCGGTTGCGACTGTTTCGACAGACAAAGAGTCTGTATGAGACAGAAACGAGGCAGGGAAAACTTCCCAGATGCAGACAAAAGGTAAGAGTACAAAATTACAACATTCTTTCTTTTATAAGCACATCCAAATTACCAGTCTCTAACCAAGTTGTTAGTGTGTGTTTCACGACGCTATAACTCTAGGACTATTAAACTTACAACTCTGAAACTTGGCATCCGTACAGGATATAATACCCGGATGTTCACCTCAAAGATATTTTTCTTGTCGTTAGTTTTTTTTATATTAATAATTTTATAAACTGTGGAGAAATGGCGCTATTTATCATTTGCGTTTAAAAACTCATTTTACACGAAATGTTTTACTTTTTATAAAAATGAATAATAATAATAATAATAATAATAATAATAATAATAATAATAATAATAATAATAATAATAATAATA
>JAQIWH010002516.1:0-24115 GCA_034695005.1 Cryptops parisi | reverse complement strand
TTAATTCTCCCCCCTCCCCGTTTCTCCGTCAAACTCGGGGAAATGGCCGTAAAACGAACGAGGAAAATTCATTCCGACATAACGCAATTTCGCTGAATTCTTATTTTGGAAGCGGCCAAAGTGGTCGTCGGCCATTGTCAAAACATCCTGTTGCAGATTGGATTTGCGACAGCCAGACAGACAACCCCTTCTTTTCCTCCCTTCCTTCCTTCCTTTTACCCCCTCGGTCCATTTTCTTCCTCTTCTTCCACTCACTTCCGTTGATTGGAACCGCCGAAGACGATAAAATGGACCTCCGTTACCTACTACTACCACCACCACCACTAGTACTACTAGTACCCACACCCACACACCCATAACCTCTTTCCACAAACCAGGTGGCCATTGCCACGAAAACCCACCACCCACAAAACGATTCCACAAGCTCACCGCGTATTTTTGGAAACGCACGGTTCTTCATCCTACCCATTCCATCCTGCGAGTAGCCACTATAAAAAAAAATTCAGTCGACCGCTGTGACACTTAAGAAGTGTCAGGCCTACGCTATGGACATTGCTGAGTGACAATATTCCGCTCCTAACTCCACGAGTAAAGCAATTCTATAGTCAAGTTTTTCACATAGAATACATTATCATATTGCTTGTATTATTCATGAAAATTTCTTTTGGTTTGTTATATAACAATCGAAGGGCCTGGTGTAAAAAAAAGTGTTAGATAATATTTTTGGTCAAAAATGAGCTAGAAGCATTTTCGAATATGTTCTCTCTTTCTGACACATAATTTTTAGCAAAACAACAATAATGTGCAAAGATATTAGTGCAAGAAGTGTGAAGTAGCCCATAAATAACATAGCAAGTTCAAATCTTTAAACGCGTTTCTCTCAAAATGTAGAAATAACATTTTACACCAGGCCCTTCAATCGTTTATTACAGTATATACACCGTTAACATGATGACTTATTCATAAACTACATCACTTTTATGAACTAGAATTAAAATCCATAACTCAAATCTTCTAACACATGATGAATACAAGCTTTTTTTTTTATGACAATGTGGAGCGTGTCGATCACCTACCCTGTAACTATTCCGAAGAAAAAAAATCATAGAAAGCCTAAGGGGCCCCATTAAAAGAGACGTAAGGTCCTAAACCTTCATCGCGGCTAATTGAACGGTAATCCAATCACAGTTTCGAGCAACGTGGGTTGGGCACCGAATGACTTCTCGATAGACTTCACACAACCACCACTAAACATTACTACCCTACTATAATGTAATGCTTATTACACTTGTTATTACTACGGGGAAGCATTGGCTGTGATTGCTAATAAAAAGTACGCTTACCGTACACCCGCTTTCAACTTGATACAACATCTACAGTTAAGTACATTGGACATTTCCAACATGTACACAGTATGCTGGACGACGGTAATCTGTTTTATGTAATTGCACATTTTATACGCACTTATTACATAGATGCGTAGTAAATTGATATTCTGCGAAAACAAGCTCATCCAATCCACTACCGGTACCGTAAAATCGATTGTTTTGCCATGTGCTATATAATATAGCCTCCTGTGTATCTAGAGTGTAGGAAATAAAGTCAAAGAAAACAAAGTCAAAAACAAGACAAACAAAAGTCGAAAAAAGACGTAAAAAATAATTTTTGACTTTGTTTTCCTTTTTTACTTATTTTGGTACTTGCCGGTTATAGCCAGGCCCAGTCTGATGTTGCTATTTGCTTATACTTAATTATGGGTTTATTTTGCAGTTAGGTTTAGGAAAAACAAAGAAACGTATTAAACGTATGAGATTTTGTTTTCCTAACCTAACCTGCACAATAAACCCATAATTAAGTACATGCAAATAGCAACATCAGACTGGGCCTGGCTATAACCGGAAAGTACCCTTATTTTTTATTTTCCTTGTATTTTTGACGGCTTTTTTCACTTTTGTTCTCTTTATTTTTTGTGTCCTTTATCTTCAACTTTATTTCCTACAATCTCTACCTATAAATATACAAGTTAAGTCAAAAAGATGCTACCACTTATATGGGATTGGTATGTGTGTATTATATATTCAGTATAAGTGGTGACATCTTTTGGACTCACCCTCTATAATATATACATAATAAACTAATATTGCACTGCATAAACTCATGCATGCATAAATATATATAGGCCTACATTTATTCACTGTATAGGCACAGTACACTCGTACACAATTTAAAACATACATACAACAATGGTGTTGACGATATCGATAAAACGCTGTCTTTAACATGACATGACATAAGAGCATTAAATGTAAAGAGCATGTACCACTTCTGTTTAGTCTATGGTTTTAGTTTATCGATTCAAAGATTTATGTATCTCTTGCTGCGAGTGTCATTTCATACAAAACAAAATCCCCATTGTAAATATTTACCGGTTATCTCTATTTGCCCTTTGCTGCTAATTAAGAGACTTGAAAACAACCTGTGTGTATTAATTCTTTTTTGTACAAATTTCTATTTTTTTCACAGGAAAAAGTTTCAACTTGACGATAACAGTCAACACGCAACCCCCGCAAGTGACAACTTATGGAAAGGCCATCAAGGTGACGGTCGACGGACCCAGAGAGCCCAGGAGTAAAACCCGTAAGTTTGATCAATTTTAAAACTTCCATCTTTTCTGTCTCTCAAAACTCCTATCTATAATAAAAATATGTAAAAAAATAAAATAAAATAAAAACCAAACAAAAACGACCGCACGTTTCGGTATAAGAATCACTAACAAATCTATCGAACAAACCAAAAAGAAAAAAAAAAGGGGGTAAAAATGGGGGTCTTCTTTATGTCGGGTTAGGGAGGATACATTTCTTTCAATGGGACGAATGGTGCTTGTCCCACCAAACGAAGGGACCCCGTGATCTGCATGATGTTGATTGATGAAGGTGCCAATCGCTTTCGAATCGTTGCCCATTGTGATGGATGAGCTTAGTTTCGATACCCGACGCTTCCCATATTGTCCCCGTTGGCGAAGAAATATGCTGATGGCGACACTGGCTGATTGCCGAAAATAATGCCAACTGCTTTCGCATCAGAAAACGCCAGCTCTTATACCCATCTCTTTTCTCCCCTTCTGTTTAACCCCCCTTACATTCAAGAAATCGATTCCAAAAACGACGACGTCCTCCTCTCAAAAATGATGATGATGATGATGATGATATCTATATCACCCTGGTTATATCTTTTATTAGATAGAAATCGTAGGTAATAAATTTCCCATAAAATAAAGATCGACATTTTTACAATCCATTTTTTTTTCTCAACCATTCATTATCTCAATTTTTTTTCATCCATTCATGAATATCTTATTACAAAAAATAAAAAGTAATATTTGCCTTATTTGAAGATCCGGTTGTAACTTAACTGATTAGATAACAAAACACAACTATAAGCATAAACGGTTATATCGAATACTCAGAAACGAGTGATAAAAAAAAACAAAATTGTCCCCATTATTTCGCAATAAGTTCCACCTTTCTTTTCAACAACTTGGTAAATATTTGAAAAATAAGAGATTTTATGCCAATTCCGATATAAGACAAGCAAAGTAAATTTATCTACTGATAAATTGTATAATAATCCATCGAAGAAAAAAAAAATAAACCTTTGGTCGTTCAAGCTTAAAATTTCCAACACCAGTACTATCACTAAACCCACCCCATGCACACAAATTCCTCACCCTTATAGGGAGGTTGAGTGAAGAGCATGAGTCACCACAAAGGGCAGACAGCCATTCTATTTTCCCACCCACGCGCTAGAGAAGGGGGATAATAAAGGGAAGAAGGATTATGGATAGACAGAAAGAGAGAGGGAGAGAAGGAAATGACAGTTTTAATGAAAACCAAGATAAAAGGAGGGGGGGGGGCGTAGTTTTAAGAATGGGGGGGGGGGTAGATTTCTCTTTTCATGACGCCCCCTTAAAAAAAAATGAGTTCCCATGGTTAGGATTCAAAGGGTTCGTGAGACTGGACCAACCAACAGGAAGTGGCCTGCGACCGACACATTCGTCGACATCCGGCCACACCATTTTCGATTTCACCTGTCAAAACCCTGACAATGTCCGAAACACGACGATGTCAAGTCATTTTTTTATATTGAAAAAAAAACAAACAAACAAAAACAAATTCACTCGTAGGCTTCCATGGTTTTGGTCTTCCGTTTTCACTCGTTTTTTTTTGTTTCAAGCTCGAATTTCCTGCATTTTATCCCCACGAGCTAAGTTTTACATTTTGTTGGATGTGATATTATTATCAATGTAGGTTTTATGCCTACATCCTTACGCGGTAAAAAAATAAACAACTAGCTAAACACTTGGTAGCTTAAAATTTATTCCACCAATTGTTTCACCGTAAGTATTCTGTAATCGTCGATTTAGCAATTTTTTTCCTTCATCTTGAGTTCTCAATAGTCGCACATTGTTTCATCGTATATATGCTACTGGTAATGTAATCCAGGCGTTCTATATAACTCATCTAGGGTCTTTTAGGCAGTGTATAAAATGCCAAACCTAATTTAAGCATGGAGATAGAAGATTTTTTTTCTTCAACCTGACCTGCAAAATAAACCCATAATCAAATACAAGGCGGAGGGCGTCTAATCAAAAAGTACCCTAACTTCTATTTCCATGGTTGATGCAATGTGTGAAATTAAGCATTGAAATACGTAGTTACCTTATGCAATTTTAGTTTAGGCCAAAAATTAATTTAACCTAAACAGTTCTATACAAGATGTTATTTCATACTTTGCCAAAAGTGACTAGGCATTGTATAGAATGCCTGGATTCTATACATATACATAATTTTATTAGTTCTTGATCTTGCACGTGAACATTGTTTAACTTAAAAATCGGCTGATTTTGCACGTTATCATTGTTTTAAATGGAAAAAATTGGCTCCCTCATACCAACTTAATTGGTAACCGATCGTAGATGACCATTGTTTAAAAACTAAGCTGGCAACTCGCAACCTTGTTGCACGTGTTCATTGTTTTTAAAAACGTTACCGACAGAAAGACAGACTGAAAGAAAGCATTTCAAATCATCGCTCAGATTATTACGCTAGATTAAAATCAAACGTCGAAACCTGGAGATCCAATTCATTAAGTGGAAAGAATGACACAACCATAAACTTTTTTTTTATTATAAATTTTTTTTTTTTTGTATACGACGTAAACTTCAACGTCTTTAATGGTATCACATTTAAAAGAAAAAAAAAAGGAATGAAAAGAAATGGTTTTAGCCTCATTTCTGAGGCTAGTTTAAATAATGATCCTTTTCATGGCACCATTAGTTCACGCCATTGGGGAAAGATTCCAATTAAATCAGTCGCTCAGTTCGGATT
Source organism: Cryptops parisi (assembly GCA_034695005.1). Lineage (NCBI taxonomy): Eukaryota > Metazoa > Arthropoda > Chilopoda > Scolopendromorpha > Cryptopidae > Cryptops > Cryptops parisi. Next base: position 18,728 of record JAQIWH010002516.1, on the reverse strand, counting down.
TTTTTGCTCACCAATCCGGAATAAGACAACTTTTCATCTGTGAAAACAATTAAATCCGCTTCTGATACGAGATGGTGGCGCCAATCAATTTCCTTCTCCTTTTTTTTCTTTCTTTTCTTACTTCGTTCCTTTTTTTTTTCATCCATTTAATTTTATTCCCCCCTCATATACTGTATATATATACTTATATATTTATATATAAACCTCAATTGTGTTTAATTTTTTCAACCTCAGCTTCACTTAAAAATCGGTGTAGGCATTGGTAAAGTCTTCACTAACAAGTCAAGTTTTTATTAGTGATCATATAGCTATTCTGTGCGCGGATCATCGACACCATATGTACAGGGTGATCCAGTCATTGTTTAATATTAGGTAAAATTATTATTTTAATATCTGGATTTATTTTAAATAAAATTGGAATGCTAATTGTTAAATTTGAATGTATTTATTGTCAGCAACAATTGTCCATATAGACGATGAAATTTGAATTGAATTAATATTGTCATGTACAGTGGAATCCGCTTATTATAATCACGCATAATGTTATCAATCAGTTATTATCATTATCAATCGGTCCCAAGACACTTCTCAATGTTATCAACCGGCTATTGTTATCAAAAAGCACTAGTTCCAAAGTTATCATATCACAACAACCGGATTCCACTGTAACTATCATCAGCCCCTTGCACCACTGTGTATAAACAACACTGAATAATTAAAACATAACATCTACAGTGTGATCCAATATTCCCTCAATCACATCAAACATACCAACTTGAGCATTCTTTTGGGTTTGGTCATTTTGAAGTACTCTTGAACTCTTGAGAAATACCCTTAAGACTATTTTCGCTACGTGTTGCGGTAGATAGCGAATGGGTGGTGGTAAAGAGAGAGATGAGTGCGTGGGCGTACTAGCATCAGCATCAGCATCAGCAGCAGTAGTGGTAGTAGGAGTGGGGGTAGGGGTAGAAGTAAAAGTAGGTGGCAGCTGTCCGGCGGCTCGCTGGCTAGCCACGTCGAGGAAATGGCCAGAGCAGCAAAATCAATAAGCGGCCCTAGATTTGGCAAATGAGGTTTTTCCAGTTGCCACATGCTGCAATCTCCCATATTAGTTTCCCCGACTGCCGTTGGCTGTTCCCAGATGGCCTCTTGGCTAGCTCTTCCTCCCCCCCCCCCCTTTTCTCCATCTCACCACCCCCTCCTCTTTCTCTCTCTCTCTTCTTCCAACACTTCTTCTGTAGCTTCGCCACTTTATTCTTTTATTAAGAGGCGACTTCTGTTTTTCCGCTACGGATGGACCGCCATTAATATCCTGTCTATGTTTGTGCGTTACTTTAATTGCAATTTTTCGTTTGTTTGTTTGTTTGTTTTTCCTTATGAGGGTAAAGAGATGAGGTGAAGAGATGAGGAAAATCTACAGTACTTTTAAAATGTATTTCTTATTTATCACTTGGATACTTGAATGGCCTGGTGTAAATAGGTGTTAAATAACATTTTTGTCAAAAATGACCCAGAAACATTTTCGAATGTTAGGTTCAATTCTACCTTCCTGGTGCATAATTTTGAGCAAAACAACAATATGTGCAAGAAGTTTGAAGTAGCCCGTGAAGTAGCCCAGTTTGAAGTAGCAAGGCAAGTTCAGATCTTTAAACGTGTATTCCTCGAAATTGTAAAACTGTTAGTTAACACCCTTTTACATCAGACCATTCATTTATATTTAAACTCATAAAAAGTTTAAGTTAATTTATTTTTGTGTATTCGTCATTCTTATTATTTATACATCTTTATTTGATTTTAAACTGATTGGCGATGTTTCCAACGGTTCCGTTAGGCATAACACGCCTTTCAATATCGTGGAATAAGAAAAATGTATTATTAACGGTCATTCGGAAAATGGAATTATGTTTATATCATACATTTAATATCTTGATAATATAGACACGAAATGAAAATTGAAAAACAAAACAATAAAAAAAACCCTCTAATTTGAGAAAGTGTTTCACTCATGCGATACGCTTGAGGTAGCAGGTACCACCATTACCGAAAAGAAAATTATTACACTATTTTGATGACACAAAACTACTCATTATAGACAATTCCCATCTAGCTATCCAGATCGAGAATCTAATACCCATTTTGGGTTAGCCAATCGATTGGACGACGACTACTCATTTTGCTTTATCACCCGACTCCATCACAACAACAACAACCAACCACCACTACTACTACTACCACCACCCACACATTACACTAAATCATTTCTACCCACCCCTTCTTTCATCTTCAACAACAACAAACACGAACCAGCCATAAGAAAGAACAGTAAGGGAAAAAAAAGGAAAAACTAACTAAAAACGTCAACATCCGCTCCCTTCTAAAGTTATTGTTCTTGACCATCGTGTCTTTTTCACAAACACTAAAAACTAGGGAGATAGAGACAGCAACAACAAGTAAGAGCTACAACAGCAAAACGAGTAATCTGAACGTCCCATTCTTTTTTGTCATCTCCGTTTTTTGTTGTTATTGTTATTTCTTCTTCTTTTTTTTGCTTCCTTCGCTTGCTTTGTGGTCGTCGTCATCTGAGCCGTCGAGTTTCTTGCTGACTTAAGTTCTTTAGACGGAAGAGGTCGGGGAGAGAGTGGTTGTGTAGACTTGTCTTGTTTGCCAAGCCTGACCAAAGAAGGTTCTTGTGGTTTTTCGCCAACGACCACGGCCGCCCAGGGACACCCAACCACTTCAACCAATCCCACTCATTGTCTCCCACTTTTGGGTTTTCCGTTTTGAAACGTCGACCATCGTTCGAAACGACATAAACTACCGTGTCGTCGGAGAAGGTGACGACGACGACAAACACTTCTCTTCCCATTATTTGAACAAGAATTCTCAAGAGGCTACGGTGTCTAAAACTAAGCTAACTGGGGAACAAGCAAAAAAACAACCTCAAACCGTTTAAGACTAGAACAATACATCAGAACAAGACCAGAACAATCATTTTTTTAAACTTGCATTATCAACTTTTAATACTCTTTTATTTAAATATAGACTGTACGTGATTTTATATCGTTCAATTAGACTGCATTCACATTGTTTAAATAGGCTGCACAAGATTTCACGTTGTTTAAATAGGTTGCACGAGATTTTACATTCTTTAAATAAGCTGAACGAGATTTGACATTGTTTAAACCACACCATCTACACGTACGTAAGTTTACATCAATAACGTTACAGATCTAGTGACAGAATAAAGTTTTTTTAACGATTGTTTTCATTGATATACTTACATCTACATTCTACTTGTACACATATCTCGCGTTGTAAGATCAGCTTAAATAAGGCGATTAATAATACAGTTACATGTGGTTATAAGCAACTCAAGTTCACCTAGAAAACGCTTAAAATTAACTATAGCTATGGGATTTTTGTTCATTTCAACGTCACTATTTCTCTATTCTTTATATATCACTCTTCTGTTATGAGGAAATTAGTCGCGAACCTTCACACCCCTATCACTCCCATTTTAACGATCACGGGGCTTCTCCTTTTTTTTACGATTATGATTATTATCATTCTTCCTCTCCTTTTACCTTAAAGATCATTATTAAAAAACCCGTAAAAGAAAAATTAAAAAAAAAAAAAAGAAAAAGAAAAATTGCCTCGCTAGTGTGAGAAAGACGCGTCATTGCCAGCAACTCGATCAGCACCCGTTGCCACCACAGAACATCACTCGGTACCACGACCCGACCCAAAATTAAAAGAAAAACCATTAAAAAAAATTTTAAAGAAAAAAACCTCGAGAAAAACCACCCACACAAGAAAGAGCGACTCAGCCACCGTGGAATCATTAAATTAACGCTACGTTCCCAGAAGGCGACGACGACGACGACGAACCGCGCCAAGAAGAAGAAGAAGACGAGGACGACAAAGTAGAAGAAGAAGAAGAAGAGAGAGAAAAAAGGATTAAACTACTACTAAGAAAAAAAAACTAAAGACGACGACGAAGAAGAAGAAAAAAGTAAAGGAAGCAGCTGATGGATCGGTGATTTGATCGTGTGCTTTTGTGGTCGATCGTCTGCTCCCAATCCGGGCTGAATCTTTCCCCAAATTTGTTTTTGAAGCCGTTTTGCTGCGCCGATCACTCGATCAAAAGCGTTGAGATTGCGCACGCGCAGCCGCGGACGAGTCATTAAAGCGCCGTTGGTGGCGAACGCACGTACTAATGTCCCCTCGGCTGAATCATGACTTGCCTATTCTTCAGCTAATTTCTACCCCTCATCCCCCACCCACCCCTCACACTTTTTTTTCTCTCTCTCTCTCATTCTCTTTTCTTCTTCTTTTTCATTCAGTCTCCGGCTGTTGCTAATCGAACGATGGCGTTAAAAACCTCTTTAGCTCTCCTCACACACAAGAGACACACACAACGAGTTTAGGTTGTGATTGGAACGACGACGACAAAGACGACTTCTTTTTCAAAGTTTTGTTTGTTTTTTTTTTTTTCCTGGAAGAAAATGAGTGTGTACACAAAGAAAATTGGTGGCGTCTTTTCTTTCAAAAACGCCAAAATGTGTCAATCTTCATAGTGGCTTCCGTTTCGTAATGTTGATGATGTCAACATTAAGTAAAGATGAAGTGTAGCCTTTTTAATCTTAAAAGCCAATTATAAGAGAAAGGAGATGCTTTTTTTTTTCGTTTTTTATACTTAATTAGATCAAAATTTCTTATCTAAACTATACTAATAACAACATCACGTCAGACAACTCGCGACCTCATTAACTTGTATCTACAGTGATACATTTTTTGTAAAAACTTGGACAAGAGACATTTTCGACAATTCGAGTCTCGCATGTTTGTGGATGGATTTTATTTTTTTTTATATTTGCCAAGTTTTTGTTTTGTTCCGTAGTAGTAGTAGGACAATCTAGTTTTTATTGGCAAAAATGGGGGAAAAAACCTTAACGATTACTTGGAAAATTGGTCTCGTGCATTCGATTTTTATGGCATGTTGACACCAACTAGCGCCTTATTTAGCTAACCGAAATGACGCTCATTTTCGTCTCATTCCATTCGGTCACGTGACCGTTCGCACGACGAGCCTCGACATTTCCAACGTTAGCGCACACCATCTATTTACTATCTACAGCGATAGTCTGGTCCTACTAGAACGGTCGTAATTGTTCATTTGGATGCCACCCACCCATTCATTCACCCAGGGGGTTGGAAAAAAAACGACGCGTAAAACTCCCTTAAAAATAGTCATCGTGTGTTTGGGGCGAACACCTCTAATTGAACTCTTATCTCTTTCTAACGATAATGATAGCCGAAACCACATCCACCTGATGACGTTCTTGACATCTCCAAAGCGAGACTACAATTCTATCAACGATAAACCTAATTGCAAAAAGACACGTATCGCTTAGCCATTCACCAATACTATACTGAAAAAAAAAAGTAATCTAACTATATCAACATTGCTTAGTAGCTTATATATACTGTCATAAAATGATATTGACATCATTTTTTTTTCAATATAACAAAAAATGTAACCCATAAAGTTCGTATGGTTTTTCAACATATTACTTCCTTGCAAAAAGGAACGATAAAAATCGTATTAGACGTTGTTAAAATACGTTAGTTACCTCAAATTAACAAGTAATTAAACTGCGTTTTTATTAACCTTTCGTTTAACTTACTCTGAGATGAAAATGGTTGAGCTCTTTTTAAGTAGATTTCTGATGACCTACAGAGCTGAAATTTTGAATATAGGCTGCGATCGTGGAACATTTTGTTGTATCAACGTCCAACATCCCTGAAACAAACACGTGGAAATATATTTTTGATTGAAGTGTGTATTTAGATTGATTAGTTTTACTTTTCAAACAATGAATGATTGCTCACATAAGCTATAATAAATAATGCACCAAATAAATGCGTTTATCTTTGTAAACCATTTTAAGCCACAACAATGTGTGGCTTAAAATGAAGGTATATCTTCAGCAACACTTTTCGTGGGAAAAGGGACCCTTTGTGTGACAAAATCTCAGAATTGACTGGCTATCGACCCGTCTAAACATGATACAGCAAAAATGTCCGACAACCCGAACTTTATTCAAAATCGAACAGCTCATGTTCAAAATTTCAGCTCTGTAAGTCATCGGAAACCAACCAAAAAAAAGCTCCAAGATGTTGGGACAATTTCAACCCCAAAATAAGTTAAACAAAAACAGGTTAAAAATACAAAGGTTTTATGCTACGAATTAAAATAATAAAATAGTGAACTTTTATATCAGAAAAAAAAAATGAAAATGAAATATTACACGTTTCAATACCGGTACAGTATTGAAAAGTCATGTTATGTACGGAAGCTAAACAATGATGGCCTCGTTATAGGAAGCAAATGGCTAAAATGGCGACGATTTTTTCACCGTCGCTTATCGAGACGATCCGTTATACAACAACGCTTTTATGTTTTAGTCTTCGTTCAGTGCCTTTTGGGGTGGTTTTCGGATAAAAAAAATCACGTGACTGGCTAGTGGCCAAATCTCTATAATCGAGTGAAAAGAAGCTTCGGACATCACGTTTCTCCACAAGTTCTTTTCTTCGAGACACAAAAGCTAAGTTTTTTTTTCACCCCCTTTACTTTGTGCGAGACGTTAAATTGACTCGAGTTGGTGGTGCGACGAAATAGCAAAAAGGGAAAAAAAATGGGGGTGGGAAGAAAGAGAAGACCAAAAAAAAAAAAATAAATAGTAAGAGGAAAAATTGTCTCGTTGGTTCCGATTTGCTGAGCGTCGGTTACCTTGGTCGTCTATGTCTAATGGGTCCAGGTGGATAATTGCCACCTGATGGAAAAGCCAACTTCTCTTTTACACCTCGGCTGCACTGACTGACGACGCAATGACTCCTCGCATTCTTTCGAGATGGCCCAGTCTACTAATTTAACCCCCCCCCCTCCCCTCATTTTTTTCTTTTTCTTACTGTACTAAACGCTGGATTTTCCCCTAACCTCATAAATTTATATGCCATTTTCCAAAAATAGTTTTTTATTTGGCATACGTGGCATAAAAGAAACGAAGGTATTTCCACATCTTCGTCTTTTTTTTAACCACTTGTTAGTTAACTTTAAAGATGAGTACATACAATATATACAGTATATATAATTTTATAAATGTATACGGTTCCACAATACAAATGTATACAATAATAGGCCCATATGCATGTAAGTAGAATATTGAAAACACATATGAACATGTATGTGACACACTGAAAACCCGAATTCAGGGAAATCAGATTTCACTAGTCAAAACCCGATTGATCTCAACCGCGAAAGTTAAGTTGGGTGATGCGGTTGAAGGCTTCCAAAAACGCTATAATTGAATGATGTAAAATCGGTCTAAAAACAGTCATATCTGATTTTGGCTAGTCTAAAGCTGAATTCTGGTTTTAACTAACATATACAGAATACAGTATCACGTACGATAATCAAGTGGGTTTGTTTTTAATACTTCTATGTAAAATTAGCAATCATAACCGATAACAGAACTGATATTAAGAGTCGTAAACTTGATTTGTCATTTGATTTCGTTTCGTCGAACTCACTAGGGTTTTTTTTTGGTCAAAGAAGTCTGGCCACCAAAGAAAGCTAAAGAAAACCACCGCGCCAAAGTTTTGGGTTTGCTTTACAAACCTCAAATTTAATCAACTTCCGCCTAACGTCATAGGCAATTTCATCCTCTTTAAACACATTTCAACCCCGAGAAAAATCGCCTCATAAATTACCACGCGCAAAGTGGCGTTGAGAATGGGAGAACAACGATGCATCTTCAGTCCCGTTTTACAAGTCTCTCGAACCATTAACAAGGAAGAGAGAGGGAGAAAGAGAGAGAGAGAGAGAGAGGCTCCTATCTTTTACCCCTTTGCGCACGCTCACACACACACAGACACTGCGTTGTTTCCGATGCACCGAAGATGCGGGGCAAAAGACCATTGACAGAGCCATATTTCACTCTGGCAACACACCCTCTCTTTTCAAGTTGCTTCCTTCGTTGTTGGGTTGCGGACGACGACGATGGTCGTTGCCACCGAAGTCAAGGAGCATGCGCACCATCGCACACATACACACACTCACTGGTCGTTGTAAACCGGCCAGGTGATTTATGGTGCAAGTTTGCAGGTGAAGAGTTTAGTGGTTGCGAGGCGAGACAAGCGACTAAAAGCTTCGGCCTTAATTGAAAGTCTCAATGGAGGCGTCGACGACGACGACGACCGAGTCATTGCCTCCCCCCCCCCACCCTGTCTTCCCCCCTTAACCTCCTGCTACTGGGCCATAGGTACACAAACCTACTCTCCTCGAACACACCAGCGGACAGACAAGCGGATGCCAACCACCGTTCGCTTAATAGCACCATCACTGACTTTGGCCATCTTGAGCAGTTTGGCGACATCACTTTTAACAACGACCACCGAGATGCAAATAAACCAAGACGCAACCAACGCCTTTTCACTTAACTGCACTCTGCTAATACTGACACGTTGACAATCTAAAATCGCCTAATTTGTTCATTGGCCTCTAAATTGGGTTTCAGGTTGGGTTGTGTTTTTTTTTTTTCAATATTCTTAACCCCAATTAAGCAAGGTGTCGAAAAATTTTCTTTGAATTTTAATACTAAAATATCAAAATAATTTTCGGACACCCTGTACAGTATTACCCTTTCCCAATTTAAATACGAGACAATGCTTCTTTAGTTTAAAAAAAAAAGAAGTTACTTCATGTTTTATTTACACCGTTATAAGGTGAATTTGTATTCTATTTACCCCTATGGGGTGTAACACGGAAAATAAATAAACAATTACTATAAATATAATTAGTATCTCGGATATATCCTTCCTTCTGTCTACATAAGAGTAGTAATAGTAATGTACCACATGATCATAAGGCAAATTAATTACAACAATGAACTGCGTAACATAAGTCAAATTCAAATTACAACAATAAACTGCAAAACATAAGGCGTTACAACAATGAACTGCATAAACGTAAGCTGTAACTAAAACGAGATAGTGAACTAAAAATTGTAGAAAAATATAAACACAAGGTTTGCCTCTAGACATCCCGTGGTTACCATACAATCCACGGGGGGTTTATTTCTAGTAATAAAAAATAGTTAAGATATACAATTTTTTTTTCCGATCTATCCTTGATGGAAACATAACAAAACTACATTTGTTGAATTAAATTCGAAAACTAAAATATTGTGAACTCCACCGTTAGCTGATAATACCTCTAATTCCCGGAAAATTTATATAAAACTTTAAAAACAAAACTAAAAATATCTGGTATATTTTGTTATATTCTGTTATTATGTACGTCAAACGCTGCAAAAAAACAAAAAACAAAACTCAAATCAAACCTATTAACTTTTTCACCTTTCACACGTCACGTTGAACAACACTTTTGATTACATTATTAATAACAATAATTCTCCTCATCATCATCGTTGTCGTGAGGGTGCGCGGCGTCTTTTCCACGATTAAACTAGCCTCGCACCAACGATGAAAACAAAACAAATCTGTTCCGGGAACCCGTACTAATTCATGCAGAAAGCTATTGTGCATGCGCGGTTGCACCGCTCGTAAAATCGCACCGACGACCCCGGGGCCAAACACACAACGACACATAATACACGGATACTATCTTTTATTCCGTTATGACGACGACGATGATTATTATCATTGTAGTTGTTGTTGTCGTAGTAGTAATAGTAAGAGCATAGTAGTAATAGCATTGTGTGCTCTCACCTGTCCGTACTACTCCCCCGCACACGCTTCACGCCATGTTGACTTCCACCAAAGGCCTAACGGAATAACGACACAAAAGACGATTCGATTCGTTCGCCAAATAAACGGAACGAGGCAGCGTGGCACGTGTTCAGTTTGCCATAAACTTGCTGAGCGAAAGGGACCGCGGGAAGCGAGGGGGGGGATAAAGAGACCCCCCCTCCCCTCTTTCTCTTTTGTCTGCGCACAGTAAAATCCATTTCCCTCAGTTTGTCCGATTGGAGTTATCAAACGCAAGCTATGCAACACTAGGTTTTTGGTTTTCTTCTAATTCACCTTAATAGAGAGCGATAAACGAGAGATTTATTTGACATTTGACAAAAATATTCTATAGTAATCGGATTTTTAATACGGTCCTAAAAATTTCACGAAATCTTGCAAATTTATGAAAAATTCGAACGTTTTCAGTAGAACTATTGGTGTAATAGCGGAAATTGATTTCAACATGAAACTGGCATAAAGAATCAAAAATTGTGATGACGTACATAGTTGTCCTTGTGCTAGTTGGACATCAAAGATGAGAATGATTTTAATCATTTTTGTACGCTTTATATTAGCTACACTTGTGAGTTTCTTAGTTTGTGATTGAGTGAATGAGCTGAGAATTGAACGTATACTATCATCTAGAACTGTTTATGAAAATATACTGTATAGTTCAATGTACCAAAAATTCCATAAGACAAAAATCGAAATCGAAAATCGTGTAAGTCAACAATGTAACAAAATTGCACAAATCGAATCGAAAATTACAGAAACCGAAAATGGAATTACTCAAAAACTCGCATAAATCGAATATAACATTACTCAAAGATCGCATTAACCTATAGATTTGCATAAAAATTGGCATAAATCGAAACTTATAGAAATAAAAAAAATGTAAAAACTCAAACCTCGCATAAATCGAATTTCTCAAAGTTCGTTTAAATCTAAATTCGCATAAAGCAAAACTATATAAAGCATTTTTAATGAAGGCTATTTGTTAGCAAATAATTTGTTAAAGAAAAATCATATCCCTATTGTGTAGTTGGACTCTGTCATAAACCCCTTATAACTTATTAATACATATCAGAAGATGACATTGCCTATTCCGGTTTCTTGACTTATGCCCCTTCAACCATTAACCCAGCCAAAATTCAGTCTACGTTATTGATTGTCGCTTTCTCTATAAACCGAGTGAGATAGAAAGAGAGTGAGAGAGAAAGAGCCCAGTGGCAATTGCCCCATCCCACCTCTCGTAAAGGGACTTATTAATAACCGCCCTCTTGTCGTCGTCGTCATCGTCCAAACTGTGTGTGTGTGTGTTGGCAGTATTATGACCTCGTCGCCATCGTTTCGCCTACTGCAGTTTTAAACGTAAAAGAAGGCGAAGGGGGATAGGTTATGAAGGGAGGAGATGATGATGATGACGACGACGATGATGATGATGAAGACGATGGGTGGGTTAGAAGTTATAAACGGCGACAAGACATACTTCTCCTCAAAATCCACCCCCGCACCGTAATTTACGGTGCTTCATCATTTTCGGTTTGTCGGTTTCGAGAAAAATCCATTTTCTTTTTCCGTTTTTTCGACCGAGGAGTCATAATAATTATTAAAACGCAGGTGTCGGGGTTAATTCCATTTTCATCCACCGAGGAGGGGATTGTTTTGTGGCGACCAAAAAAAAAAAAGAGGGGGTATATCATCATCACCACGATCATCATTTTTTTGGGGGGTTAGTGAAAAAAAAATAACTACCACCTTGAGGGTTTTTCTTTTTCTTTTTTTTTACATATATATTCTATTTTATGATGTGGTTGGGGGGGAGGGGAGCAAAAGGAAAAAAAAAACGAGTTGAGTGAATAATTACGTGCGCGAGGAAATAATTTTGTAGTACGTTTTCTTTATGGGTGTTGGGGGTAGTAGTAGCGGTTTTTTACGAGTCCTTAACACTCAGTTCCTTTCTTTTCGGGGACATAACTTTTTCTCCCTGTGTGCAAAAATTTCTGGCTTTGTAGTGGATACCACCGGATGAAACACCAAGTTCAGCTTTGTAACATTGCTCGATACGGTATATCTTTGTTTATTGGATATCTTATTGGACTCCACATTAGAATCAGTCACAGTGGCGGCAACAGGTTAACATGTTCTGAACCACATTAACTACACCTGAATCGTTAATTTTTTAAACAGTAACAATGTTTAACTCTGAAAATCATTTTCTTCTGAATGATTTAGTTTAGATGTACTGTTCAATATTATAAACAACTGTTATTCCGTCATCATGTCTATAAGACAAGCATAGGATGACATGGCAACAAATAAAAAGCTCAATGACATGAAATCAACATTATTATGCTGGGGGAACCGTTTTAAGAGGGTTTTGTCATTATCGGCTAGTGAATTTTATAATCAATTTCGTACAGCATGAGCTTCTAAAATCGTAATTAAACCGTCATACTCGAGAGCATTTCGATTTGGAAGCTGAGAATTACACCTGTTACGCTTAGAAATCCGGTCACCCGTTCACTTAAAAAAAACATCAGTCAAACACAAGTTCAATGTTTTTTTGTTATCGAACGCGATGCACAATTTCAATGACACGATGCTCGATTTTTAAAGTCGACTCAAATTAAAACACCGCTTTTAATTCAATAAACTCGAGCGCACGCAACGATGGCATTTTGAGTCTGTCTGCGCTTTTCGAACTTAAAACAAAAAACCAACCCGACCAACCCTTTCCTGCATCGAGCTCATCATCATTAAGCTCAACCCTTTCGGGCGTTCGATGAGAGGGGGGAAACAAAGAGGGGAGGGTAGAAACGAAAGGAGACATCTCTTCACGTTTTAGCTTCTGGCTTTCTCTTTACTACACTACTCTATTATACTACTACTCCACTTTTCTAACTCCCACCTACTACTACTTAGTATACTTTCGTCTACCAACTCCCTTCCCTGGCGTGTCCTGCTTGTCGAGACGAAAAGAGGGGGATAGAGAGAGAAAAGATGCCTAGAGGGGGTAGAGGTGTTGCCGTGGCAGCGGCCAGAAGCAGCTTTAATTGCCGAATAGAAAATCAATGGGGGCCAGTGCATCATCAGCCAAGCGTGGGACGAAGGGGGGCTAGTAGTAGTGGTGGTACTACTGGTGGTAGTAACGGGGGTGGGGGGTATACGCGTGCGCATCGATTAGGAAGAGTGCGGTCAGCCGGAAGTGGCCCCTTTTCCTCTGGAGGCTCCCCGCCAATGATGTGGCTCTCCACAGTGCCATGAGATGGCGCTGGCGCTACTCACCCAGAAAACGGGGCCACACGACCATCCTCAAGGGCAGCCAGGCAAGCGCAGCCAAAGTAGTACGTTACATACGGGGTTAGCGAAAGAGGGAAGGGAGGGAGGGGGGTAAGAGAGGAGGTAGGGAACAGAGATGAGATGAACGGAAAAGACGACCCCCTCTTTCACTTCACTCCCTCCAACGTGATCTTCGAGAAGAGTAAAAAAAAAATAAATAAAAGAGAAAAAAAAATCGAATGAGGACGCAAAAAGAAAAGGTGCTCTTTCGTTCTTCGTCACTCGCCACAGCGGTCATTTTCATCGTTTAATTACATTAGTTGCCATGGTAACGAACGAGTTTGAGGGGGGACTCGACTTTTGGCGCTTCACTGCGCGTTCTTGGGTTTCGTAGGAAGAAGATGGAGATGTTTGGCGAGAGGCGTCAACGACCCCGAATGATGATAATGATGATGATGATGATGATGATGTTGATGATGAACACACAGTAGCGAAGAAAAAGATGAACTAAAACTAACGAATCCTCCATATTTTTTCTCTCCTCGACTTGATTGACCACGCCATAGTGACAAATACACTTCAGAAAATAATCGCAACCAACACCGCCTTCTTCCTCCCGCCTAGACATTCAATTAACATTACATAGTAATTAAGTTCACCGACCTTTCGTGTAAAACTCTTATAAGCTTGGTTTACGAGCTTTTATAACTGACAAAAATAGCAAATCATATGTTGTTAACAGAGTCAACGCGTTTTAGCCATAGAACCTTTTTAGATATCCTATTCCTAGATACATAGAAACGAAATTACTTAACTGTTTCGACGAATGTGAGAGAGATGTTAACTAGGAACGATTTTTTCGTTACTTTTTGACATTGCCACTTTTGCAACTCTCTGCAGTGCCATTTATGAAAATATGCGTAAGCACGAAAGCGCACACTAATGGGCTCCTCGGATCTCTCTAAGCGAAACTACGCGACTAGGGAAATCAAAAAGATAACACAAAACCGAAACTTCAATTTTCTGCAACTTGCAACAAACATAACCTGTGATTCATTTTTAGACCAATGCTTCAATCTGAAAGTTTTGAGCACCAGCCCAATGAAACTCTTCGTCAATTGTGCTCGAAGACAAGTGATAACGTGTTGTGGAACCACTTTAGTATTTGTATTCGATAAAAAACTACCAAAGAAAAAAAAAACCGCTGTTTGCCAGGAATCGAACCTTCGACCCTCATGTTTGACACATTCTCCAATTTCGCTCTTGGCAGACAAGACTGAGGGGGGATAGAAAGTGTGAGTGAAAGTAGAACGCATCTTTCTCCTTCTCGCTCTTTCTCGTTGGCAAGGAAGGAATGCGGTTGATCGAAAAGGCGACGAAAAACGAAGTCATGCTAAAAGGAAGGAAGAAAGAAAAAGGAACAAAAAAAGGAGAACCACGACGCTTACTTTCAAAGGATGAGGGATAAAAAAAAAAGGAATGACGAACCAAGGAAGTGGAAAAAAACCTTCCATACCCACATACAACGCGAGAGGCGAGCGGTTTGCCGCACCAATTATCGCAGGAATTCCTCGTGGCTCGAATTCTCCGCCATTTTTGTGGCCGCCCACGCTAAAGAAAAAGGAAAGGGGGGTGGGGCAGGAGATTGTTCTTTACTGGGACCAAAACTGGACTAGAAACGAGACCGCGAAAAACTCACTCAAAACAACACCCCCCGTCAGACAACACCCCCCCCCCCTCGTTTAACCTACTCTCGTTTCTCCAGTTTGTTCTCCACCTGCAAGCGGTGGAGAGAAAAGACCCAAACCCAAAGGTGGCGATAATGGGGCGCGTGGCATGGTTGGTGCGCTTCGTCCTTTAATTAAACTTAAAACACTTCATTAACGGAGGGCACGTAGGGCCAGTACTACTGCTACCATCACCAGTGGTAGTGATGGTGGTGGTGAAGGCGGCGGAGGCAGTAGCGCGCGCCCTCTGCGGGCCGTGGACGCCAATTTAGATGAAGACGCTCGATAAGATGGCCGCCACGTTTGCCCTTTTCTCTTCCTCGCCCTCTTTTGCCCAATGAACACACTCGACAACGTTATATGGCTGCACAAAAACCATGATTAGCCGCTATCAACGACTCGTTAGCCGCGTTTTATCTCTTTTCCTTCGAAAAATCCACTATACTAGGGCCACCGAAAAGGCTACATGCAACGACACCATCACCTCTAGAAACAGTATTTTCTATTAGACAGTAGCCTTTATATAAAAAATACTGTATATATAAAATATGCAGAATATATATTTAGGCACATGCTTAAGATTCACCTACCAGTGTTACACAATTAAATTGCCTAAAGAGTTAATTTTCTCTTAACTAAAGAACAATTGAAGAGACTGGTGTAAAGGGGAGGGGGGGGGGGGTTAAGTGACATTTTACAATTTCGAGGAAAACGCGTTTCAAGATCTGAACTTGCCTTGTTGGCTATGGGCTACTTCACACTTCTTGCACTAATAGCTTTGCACATTATGTTGTTTTGCTCAAAATTATGCGTTAAGAAGATAGAATTGCACCTAACACATTCGAAAATGCTTAGGTCATTTTTGACAAAAATGCTACTTAACTTAACACCCTTTTACACCCTTCAATTTCACTGCTATCAAGATTATATTTTTTCCAGGAAAAAGCAATAATGTCAATGCATTAGTTAGATGATGATAATATCAAATATAATGGTCGTTGTGGAATGAAGATCTTTAACGTACACTAAGCCTATACCGGTCATTATGATCACTTTGGAAATAGTGCTTTTTGATAGCAATAACAGGCTGATAACATTAAACAATGTTTTGGGACTGACTGATTATGATAACAATAGCCGATTGATAACACTAACCGTGATTATAATAACCCGATTCCACTTTACTAGTACTCAACAGCATTGGTCGCTGATGGACTTTTCTGTATGACAATTCTGGGAAAAAATGTACACACAAAATAAACAACTGCTAATTGGACCAAACATTTCTTGTACAAAACAAACGTCTATTTCATTTATTTCATTAAACGCCATCTCTTTGAGAATAATTCCGGTTAGCCTAGTTAGTCTTGTCGTATCGATTTAGCGAGGATCACGATGATCTCTTGGTCACCAAATAAATAAATAACAAAAAAAGAAAAATTGAGTACCTAGTTGAGACTACAACCCTTAATGCAGAGTTTACACTGTTGTAATCCGGAACAGACTCGGTCAATCGATAACTGCAGTTCACCGACTGAATAATCCAACCTTAACACCACACACACACACACACACCGATATATCATCTATCATTTCAACCTCAAGGTCGATATCTCATCAAATGGATCTTCCATCGCTTCATCCACATGAGAAAAAACAAATTGTAAGTAAAAACAAAAACAGCATAGAAAACCATTTCACACGTTTACACTTTTTCGCGACTGTCTATTTGCGTGCTTCACTATGGAAAACAGTTTTAAAGCTTACTGTACTGCTTCGCGATCTTTTTTGTTTGTTTGCACGTGGAACAACTAGAACTGGTCCTCGACGTGGATTGAAAAGGGTCGTCTTTAATGTATTCGCGTTCTATTCAGCTCTCGGTTTCCCCCTATTGAACGTCGTTGGAGTGACCAGTCCCAGCTGGACACTGCTGCCATTGTGTTGGGTTGTGAGACCTTTCGCTCTTTTAACCCTTCGTTGCCCGACCTTTGCACCCACGCAGGAAATGACCACTGAAAATCTCACTGGACCTTCCTTTCATTCTGCGACAACTTCTTTTAAAAGAAAAAATTCATGCAGTGTTTTTTTTTTGTCGTCCCGGAGGTCGAATTTATGTCACGATTAGGTCATAAACCTAGTCATGTGACGTATCGTTGGAAAGCGGATAGGACGCGTGTTTTTGTATAGATTTTTGTTACAAGTCCGAGTTATTATGCAAATTGCCTTACGTGTCATAAAATATCGATTTTAAAAACTCGTATTGACATTTTTTTTTTTTGGGACCGTGTGAAATTTAAACTTTTTATGTATTCCCATTTTCTGAACGCATTGTCACTTAATACGAACCAGTTGCTTAGTTAAATATTAAATCGGAACACATCCGACATATAGAATGTAATTTATAGCCTGGCCTATCAACTTTGAATTTCATGTGACATCGATAAGGTTTTGCATATTAAATTTCAAAAGTACACAATTGAAGGGCCTAGTGTAAAAGGGTGTTAAGTAACGTTTTAGTCAAAAAAATTACCTAGACCTAAAAGCATTGTCGAATTAAGTGCAATTCTACCTTCCAAATGCATAATTTTGAGCAACACAACAACTTGTGCAAACATATTAGTTCAGGAAGTGTGAAATAGCCCATAGACAGGAAGGCAAGTTCAGATCTTTAAACTCATTTTCCTTGAAATTGCAAAAATGTTACTTAACACCCGTTTACACCAGGCTCTTCAATTCCATATCAGTACTTAGGAAACTGTATAATAATAATAATCTTTTTAATCACGATTTGCGACACCCTGTACATTTTACAAAAGTTGAAAGAAAAAATCAGATATTTTAGTATCGGTCTCATTTTTTTTTTCGATCCTAAGCTTGGCATATTTTTAATAAAAAAATTTCATTCATGCTGGCGGCATGCGATGTCAATCACGTCATCCAATGGGAATATAGGTGAAAAAAAAATGTCAACTCGGGGGAAAAAAAAAACCAACAAAAAACAACCAACTCGTGCTTACAAATAAATGGGCTTTCCATACTCGCATGTTAAACCTTTGAAGTGACCATTCGATTGTCATAGATCACGAAGCCAGGTTTAGACGAGTGTTGTTGTATAGGGACCAGGCGTGACGAAGCAAACAACCTCATTGAGTTCGTGCATATTGATTCGTTACCAGCAACTGACAGCGTTGTGCTCGTGGCCAGAAAGGTGAGGGGGGGAGGGGACCATTTCACATTTTAGGCCTTCCAAACCCCTCTGACCACTCGCTATCGAATTTTGGTCGAAAAAATTAGTCCGATTGAATTGAAAAACAACGAATGTTCATGACCTTTTCCAACAGGAGAGTTTCATCACTCAACTACGTAGAAATAATATAAATATAATGTACATACTATAATAATAAAAAGTATGTCTCCATAATTTAATCAGACGTCAAGTAAACAATATTTACAACTGTCCATCACCCCAAGTTGATTGACATTTAATTCCATTAAGTTTGTTTGTTGTTTTTTTTTGCTTAATAAGGCGCGACATGACAAGTGTATAGATTGACCGA
The DNA here is from genome assembly GCA_034695005.1 of Cryptops parisi. Classification (NCBI taxonomy): domain Eukaryota; kingdom Metazoa; phylum Arthropoda; class Chilopoda; order Scolopendromorpha; family Cryptopidae; genus Cryptops; species Cryptops parisi. The sequence goes on along the minus strand of JAQIWH010002516.1, from coordinate 349 downwards.
AAAAAAAATACAAAACAATAAGTAAACATGAAAATCGAACTTATGTAGGGGGGGAGGGGATTTTTTTTCGGTCGTTGAATTTGTCACCGAAGATGGTATGTGGTGAGTCAATTCACTATGGCGACTGCCATCAGCAGTGAAATATTAAAACAGTCTTTTGTTGGCATTATCGACATCCTTTCAACTATTGTTTACGTTCAAATTCACCCGAACCTAACTCAAAAGCCATTTTTGTTTAAAGCTTAAGGGTATAAAAAATAATAATAATCCGATAATTGAGTCTAATGCAAAACGAAATCAATATATACAGTGTGTAATATATAACATATCTACATACAGTATAAAATTT
>JAQIWH010002515.1:0-24119 GCA_034695005.1 Cryptops parisi | reverse complement strand
GCTCTAAAAACTTATTCAATAGTTTCTGTTTACTTAGTTCGTAGAGTTATGTATTCGATTCAAGTTATTGTACCTCGAATGGTTTCATTCAAACTGACGGTTGTACCTCAGCTAAACAATACGAAAATAATTATGGCTTGTACGTATGTATTGATTATATTTATTTATTTATTTATTATTATTTTTTGGAATGCTTACCATTTGCTAACATTTATTTCTCCGGAACTGAGTGTACACAAATGCAAACATATTGCAAATTATTATGTACACTATTTGATTTATCTGGCTACTATTAATATCCTAAATAATAAAACGGTAAGAAACTAATTGCTGGTGCGTTTTTGGCATGTCATTTGCTAAAGCTTGCATCGTCATATGACGTCATGTGGTGACATATGACAAGGCATTACATGACACTCAAATAATGTCTTTTGGAACTCCCCACCCCAAGGCGACCTTGCAAAGAAAGTGAGTCATTTAAAGTGGTTTTCATGTTGCATTCATTATTGCTACATGTAATCGGATGTTGCGGAGCAACTTGAGATAAAACAATGAATTTCGTAATGAATTCAAAAAACTTTCTCGTCATTTTTGGTAGTAACTATATGTCCGGAACGCTTGAAATCCTCGGGGAGCGGGTTATACGTCGCTGTGACCATAACAACACAATTGTAAACCGTGGTATCGCATGAAAATATAACAGTGAGCTTAACAGATTGGGAACAGCAATAATATTACAGCAATGATGTGCTTACATTTCTTCTTGAGTGGTGTGTATGTTACCATAACAACGAATGTAAACAGTAACTTTTATAGCGAGGCATGCAAATGAAATTTGTTTCCCGTCATTATTGACTGGCATTCCGCTAGTTATTTTTATTATAAACAAAACCAAAGCCAAGTGTGAGTGAGTGTCTCTCTCTCTCTCTCCGCCTCTTTCTGTGGAACAATGTTTCCATGACTACAACTAAAAACACATAACATAATAAATGTGTTACCATACCAACACAAACATAATCAGTTACTAATGAGATGAAATAAACGTGAAACACTAAAGAATGTTGCGAAGGAACATGAGCTAAAGCAATGAATCATGTTTATGAATTGAACCAATTGCCTCCTGCCATTTTTGATGGGCATTCAGCCAGTTTTATAATTAAATGCCCAAACATATCTGTGAGTGCTGAGAGCTAGCATTTGAAACCCACAGGGGGTTTCGTTTACCATAACGTTAGTAAACGATAATACCTTTCAATATGTTACCATAACAACGCGAGTGTTAAGGGTTAGATAAAATAACGATGACCTTCCCGTGCTACAGCAGCAAGGGTCACCTACCGGTACTAAATAAAATACGGAGCAAAACTTCCGAAATGCGTTGCTGCTGTTTGCACCACTTTGCTCGCACTTTATACTTCTGTTGGATGGAAGTGATCAATTTTTCATCCTGAATCGACACTTTGGATGCTTTGCTAACCACTTGACCGGATTCGCCTCGAGACCAAAAAGAGTCCCCAGTGAAAAACTTGGAGTTTGTGTGAATTTAGATAAAGTGGTAAATACTCGACCCGCGGACTTGACATCGTGTCAGAACGATTGATCTATGTATAGCAATGTTCTAGTTTCACACATTGCATGTTGTTGTTGTTGTTGTCATTGACCACGTCATTTGGCATGAAAACGAGCTTTATATCGAAAAAGTGCTGCAGTGTAAAGAGTATGAGTTCCAAATGTTGCGCTTTAGTAGTTTTTTTGTATTAGGTTTGGTAGAGGTTTCAAGAAAGTTTCACAGGTTGTTTGTTTTTGTTTGCCATTTATAAGTTTTGAATTATTGATCAACTCTCATCTAGCTGAATATCCGCAGTGCAGTGTGATAGGAGTGGTGATGGCTTAACATTGCGTCCAATTACATACCTTGGAATTCTTAGATATGCCATTGGTACAAGTTACTTTTTGTATGTTTATTTTTAATTAATTTTTTCTGCGTTTTGTTAAAGAAAACATTATTTAGGGTGAATGGGTTGTAAGGTCTTTGGTTTTTATTTGTTAATTAACTAGCTTAAACCCATTGAAAAATCAACGAATGCTATTTGAAATTTAAATGTATACCACCTGACACAACAATACAGAGAGCGGGAGAATTTCATGTTAATTCAAAAATAACATTCATCATATTGTTTAAACTTTTAAATTCATTAACCAATCAGCAATCTGAAAGTCACATTTGGGTTTTATATGATTTTTGATTTTTTGAAATGTTGTGTAATTTAATGTTTGGAATTTGTGTGTGTGTGTGTTTGTTTGGGGGTGGGTGGATTGTAAGCTCTTGTTTTGGAAGAATGTTCCCAAATAATTGAAAAGGAGCTATTTTTAGTTTCAAGGTTTCTGGTCGACTTTCACAGAGTATTGATGTTTTCAAAATGGTTGTTAACCTTTTTACCAACAAACCAGGCAAAAGAAAGTGGTTCTAAATGATTGTCATTAAAACTAAATGACTATTTTTTATAGACAATTATAAATACGTAAATTTATAAGTCAGCTATTTTTTTTGCGACGTTTGGAAGTTTTGCTATTATGCGATTTTGTGCAATAGTTACTGTTGCGTTTGATGGAATACGTTGTTGGTTTACGATTGACTACACCAATAAAATTCAGTTATCCGCTTAATCTAGCTATGTCGATTTGAACTATTTTTTATGTGAAATTTAATTACCGAACACACTGTGAACTATAATTGTGTTGAAAGACCATCGATTGACAATGTTAATTGGTGACATTGACCAATTAACTAATGTTACATTAGTAATGTATCGTGTTTAATTTTGTAGCATTGGCAACATAACATTAGAAATTGTTACTTTATGTATACATGGTTTTTAAGGTCAACTTTGAAAACTGAACGTGCTTTATTGGTTATTTTGATACAAAGTATATGTCTTCGATTTATGCGAATTCATCTTATATCTTTAGTTCAGTAATATGCAATAGGGAAATTTTCCCAAATGTCCCAGAAAGCTGTGTTATGCGATTTTGTGTGGTAGTTCACAAGTGACAAGGTTTGCCACTTCATGGAAATTTCGACATATGCGATTTTTAAGTTCTGTGCAATACAATACTCGCATAAATCGAGGATTTCCTGTATTTGAATAAATATGGTTTGAATGTTTAATGATTTATAATGGTCATTGGCAAATCTCAAATTTGAAATCATGAGCTATTCTGGATAAGTGATTTTACCAGATAATAATCTGGTAAAATCACTTATCCAGAATAGCTGGTGGTGCATTAATGTTTTCTAATTCACTTGTTGAACTGTTTATTTCATACTTATAATAAAAGTGAAGGATAATGAATGAGTGAGAAAAACATCGAAACAATAATAACAAGGGTGAATGTTAAAAATTAATTTCGGATTACTGATGTTTTCAAAATACAGTACTGGTTTTTGGATCAGAGGTTATTGACCTGTATATAAAGATATTGAGGTTTTAAGCATATCTATCAAGTTTTGACACAAGTGGAAGATTGGGTCTTAAAAACAATGGCTGAATGTTCGGAATTTATTTTGGATTATTGATGTTTTTGCAGTATTGAGTTGATTTGTGTATGTAAAAATATTACGATTTGAAGCTAAGGGGATGTGTGTTTGATTCTAAATTGGATTTTACTGTCTGAAATTTATTTCGAATTAGTGATGTTTTCTTATTTTTTATATTTGGATCTGAGTTTGTTGACTTGTATCTAAAGGTTGCTACTATTTTTGTTTGAAGATATGTTTTCGCACGCAAGAATCAATTCCGAATTTCTTTATATTTCAGCTTCCTACACTGGTAGTAGTTCGGAAGGTGAAGATGAAATTTCTCCTCGAGAAAAAACGCAGGTATGTAGTTGGTGTTTGGGAATTTGAAACGAATTTCTCTACAATTTTTGCCTCATTAACATTATAAGAGACAAGTTATTTTAAATAGAATGCAACTTTACTTGTATGTTAATGGGTATTGAATTCTTGTTTCAGGTTAATTCTAAAGGATTTGGCGATTTCTGCGTCAAAAACATCGCACAAGCTGCATATGGAAGACGTGAAATTGAAATTGCCGAACAAGGTATGGATTAAGTCAAGTTCTGATTTCTGTTTTTTATTTTGATACTTTTTTAGTTCATATCAGTTTGTTTGTTTTTTTTTGAAAAATCGATTGGCGTAGTTGTTTTTAACATTTTTCTTTCCCCTTTCGTTTGAAGAAATGCCAGGAATCATGGCATTGCGCCGACGGGCAAGTGAAGAAAAACCTTTGGCGCAAGGGTACATCATAGGTTGCACCCATATCAATGCTCAGACTGCAGTGAGTTTATTGATTTTGTATTTTTATTTTAGAAGTTGTCTGTCATTGCATATGCTTTTTTAATTTGCATTTCATGCTATTTTTGATTTTTATTTTGCATTGCGTCACTTTATTTTTTGTCAGGTATTAATTGAAACCCTTGCCATGCTTGGAGCCAAGGTTAGATGGGCTGCCTGCAACATCTACTCCACTCAGGTAAACATCTCATGAAACAGAATTCCCATTAAATATGCATGTCAATTAACATTGGCATTGTTATTAAATTAACTTTGGTTTTATTTACACTGATTACAGAATGAAGTGGCAGCAGCATTAGCAGAAGCTGGTAAGTATTATTAGTATTATAGGAACACCAAAAAAATAACTTGAAAACAATAGTTACAAGATACAGTTGTTTAAACAATTAAAAAAATCGACTTCAACAGTTATGTCTCGATTATTTTTTGACAATTTTGTGGGATCACTGGAGAGGAATTTTGATCTCCAAAGTTTAGTCCTAATTGGACCGGCAGTTCCTCAGTAATCGGTGTAATGTGTAAAAACAGGATTATGGCATGAGCGGTTCAAAATTTTGTGGTCCAACATGGGAGAAATTCCAAGTCTATTCCCTTTCTGAGTAATAAATGTACATACATAAAAAAAAGATACCTACGTGTCGAATTGTTAACCTACTCCTTTTTGAAGTCGGTTAAAAATGAAAAGGTCTTACGAATTTCAGTGGAAATTTCATATACAGGGTGTTCCTCAAGTCTAGTCAATTGTTAACCACAGATAATACGCATCAAACAAAGCAAACAATCATTATCGACACAGGGTCTGGAAATTCTTTCCTTCTGAGATAGCACATGGTTGGTCATGTAATTGCATAAGTCTATGGTCTCAATTGCTGTATTAGACCCATGTTTATATGGACTTTTTGTTTTATCATGTAACGCTTGTGGCTAAAATTCGACTAGACCTTTCAGGAACACTCTGTAGGCCTATATAAAAAAGCAACACAAAAACAAACTTTTTTTTGTAAAGGTTTTCCAATATTTGCATGGAAGGGTGAATCTGAAGAAGATTTCTGGTGGTGCATTGATCGATGCATCAACTCGGAAAATTGGGAACCAAACATGGTGAGTTTTATCAGGAAATTGGTTCAAAAAGCATTTTGCGTCGATTTTGTTTTGAGTGGATTTGATTTTGAAAGAGAGGATGTGGCTGATTTAATTTGTGTTTTGAGGTTTGTTTTTATTGGCTATTCTACTGTCATCACTAAGGACTGCTTTTTAATAAATGATCGTTTAAGAAATGATAATAAAATAACTAAAAACTCGTTTTAACATTGATGTCATTTCTGAGAATAAGATTAAGTGGAATAATAATTGAGGGAATTGGGTAGAAAAACGGCGTAAATCCACTTATGTCTATATTTTCTTAAAATGCATATTGAATCGTTTTAGACCAGTCTATAGCATAAAGACATTTGGTTGCATATAATTTGCATTTTCATGGTTGTTCAACTCGCTTGTTTCACTTTCAAAATGATGGAAAAGATACCGATCTTTAGAAAATGCGTTTATAAATTAGCACAATATTTGGAATAAAAGGGTAATTGTTTTTTTTGTAAAACTTGTTCATTTTTTTTCTATAAATGTACAGTTGACAGGAATTTCTTGTTAATCTTAAATTTGAAGGAGCCAGAATTTTTTGCAATTTTTCTCAAAACTACGTTTTTTTGAGTTAACGCCGTTATTTCACACAACTCTTCAATCAAATATTCAAACGATTATTTGTTTGTTTGTTTCAGATCTTGGATGATGGAGGAGATGCAACTTATTTGATGCTAAAAAAATATCCCGAGCAGATGAAGAAAATGAAAGGTATCGTCGAAGAGAGTGTAACAGGAGTGCATCGCCTTTACCAGCTCTCCAAGGCTGACACCCTCTTCATCCCCGCCATCAACGTGAATGACTCTGTTACAAAGGTAAAATTCGTAGACATTTGATGGCAAAACAAATTTGACGCTTTCTTATATGTATATTTTTTTTTAAATTTTAAGAATTTATTTTTAAAAGTTTTTGTTTCAATAGAGTAAATTTGACAATCTGTACAGCTGTCGAGAATCAATTTTAGACAGGTAACGGTCATGTTTCTCATTTTAAAAATTATTTTTATAATCTTGATTGGTGAATCTCGTTATAATTGAGCAGTTGGGTGGAATAACGATGTAACTCAAAAATGTAGTTTTGAAAAACTACTGGTTTACAATAGGCGCGTTGCATAGTTTTGCTCCAAAACCTCCAAAGTGCAAATCACATGCAACCCAATGTAAGCTATAGACTGGTCTAAAATAATTCAATTTATGCGATCTTAGGAATAACGACATAAGTTGATTTACGCTGTTATTCCACCCAATTGCTTGATTACACTCAAAAGGCATCTCCAATAGAACGTTTTATTGATTGGGATTTGTGACTAATGTTTTGCAATCAAATTTATATTTGTTGAATTATTAGACAACAAGAACGATCAGTTAACTCAACTGGTTTTTTGTTGTTGTTAATTTATGCAGAATTGTTATGCATTTGAGGTTGTTATAATGAGATTTATCTGTATGATTCAGCAATGTGATAATGAAAGAACAAAATTTATTTGTTATTGATGGCTTTGTTTGTTCTTTAGCTTGAAGCGCTGTACGGACGTAATGTTCGGGGGGAAACAGGTGTGCGTTTGTGGATACGGAGAGGTATTTCGATTTTCGTATAATAAATTTATATCCAGTGTACAATAGAACTCTTGCTTGTATCTGAATTAATATATTTTGGAGGATTTGTAGAGGATAATTCATTGATTTAGAAACGTACAGTTCTTATTGCCATTGTGTGATTGGCCAATGTCATTTCTGCCTCGCTCCTGATTGGCCAATATTTGTTGACTGTGGTTGTTATGGAGACCGAGGCTTCAATCTCAGTCGAGGCTTTTATAGAGTAAAACGATAATCATTCATGGTCAAAAAAGGTTTAATTTGAGTATCTGAATTTTTAGTTCTCTCTTTTACCACAAATTACTTTGCATAATTGGAGTTCTACTGTACTGGAGTTTTCTACTAAAAAATGCTGAATTTTCATGTTAATTAATATGATGAGTAGATGAAGTTACATTTTAAACATATGCACTTATTTTTTCATAGGTAGGAAAGGGTTGCTGCCAAGCATTAAAAGGACTTGGCTGTGTAATTTACATCACAGAAATTGATCCAATCTGTGCCTTACAGGCCTGGTAAGCTCGTTCAGAATTTGTATTTGTATTTCTTTTGTGTGTGTGTGAAAAATCAAACGTATTTTTGTTTGTCAATTTTGATTTAGTATGGATGGATTTCGTGTGGTGAAACTAAACGAAGTCGTTCGCAACATCGACATCTTGATTACAGCGACTGGTAAGAAACAACATGGAATTGATTTTATCCATATTTTTGTTAGTAGTCATCTCTTCTTGTTTTAGAGTATACATGGTTGGTTGTAATTATTTTTTGTTTTGCTTAGTATTTTTAATTTTATAAATTTATTATAAAAGCAACTACTAGTAATCCTTTTCTAATTGCCAACCAGCATAATTTACTTCTTGTTTCACTAGGTGGTATTACTTTTTCCATAAATAATATTTGCACCCATAGATGATAGTACTATCTGCATTTGTTTAATATTTTTAAAGGCTTTATATTAGTTTTTTGACACAAAATACCAATTTCAAAATACGTATTTAAAATAGTTTCAATTGTGAATGAGAGGGTGACATCTGCTGACAATATATAAAGCCTATTCTAAAAATCAGTTTTTATTGTTTCACTTTTTGCAAACTCTTTATTGACAAATTAACAAGTATAATTTGTATTATACTCTTCATATTAGTTTCACTTGTGAGTTGTGAAACAAAAACAAGACAACCCGATGGATTTTGATGAATGTGTCCATGGATCCATCTTAGTCTCGCGAGTGTTACTGCCTATATGCTGATAATTAAAATCCAATATGGCAGACACTATATACCAGTATATAAAGAGTATGCTTAAAAAAAGCATTTTTAATCAATAGTTTCAGTTGAGTGAAATGGCGACGTTTGGTGACAACTTATAAGCCTATTCTAAAAATCAGTTTTTAATGTATCACTTGTTGCATACTATTCCTCATAGTATTCTCTTTATTGACAAATTAATAAGTGTATATTTCTAATTTTCAAAATTGAGATTGACTTGAGTATTGTTTGTGCTTGGGCCTAAGCTAAATGTAATACCGATGAATGGTTTCTCTTGTACGTTGAAATTTTATGGAGAATTTTCGTTGTTATTTTACGTTGTGTTGTGACATAATAAGCAATTTTCATGCAGGTAATAAAAATGTCGTTTTGCGAGAACATATGGACAAAATGAAAAACGGTTGCATCATTTGCAACATGGGACATTCCAATACGGAAATTGATGTGGTAGGTGACACTTTAATGTTGTTTTTTTCATTTTTTATCATCATAAGTATGACTATAAAAATTGACTATAACGATAAAATAAAATTGGGGACATAAAAATGAAATGAGATTTCATGAATTTCTTTGTGATTTTTGTCGTGCACCATTTTCAGTATTTGCTTTCATTATACATTATTGCATTTATTTAACATCGAATTATGTTAAACATTTGTTATTCTATCTCTATAGAACAGTCTTCGAACACCCGAACTAACATGGGAAAAAGTTCGTTCACAAGTTGATCATGTGATTTGGCCAAATGGAAAACGGATAGTTCTTCTAGCTGAGGTGATTATAAATTTAAATTATTTTTAATGCAACACAATTTCTAGTTTTTTGTCGCTTATTTTTATTTTGGCTCAATTTAATGTTAATGTAACAATGTTAGTCATTGTGTTATCGCAGATGCAGGGACTTAATTATTACGTGTTTGTAAGCATTGCAACACATTAGCATGCGTATATTTTTTATCAATATTTGCATTTGTTTGCTTTGTTTTGTTTTAAAATTTTGACTTTTTAATTGTTGCTCGCAGTTTGAATTCAATTGTAATGGTGAAATTAATCTTTATTGCCACGTGGTGTGGATTCACTATTACATTTGGCTGTTTATAAGCATTTTGACAGTATAATATACATGGTGTCAACTATGAGACGTCAACATTTTAATCACATAAAATTTGAAGGTAAATACGTACATAACCATAACATGGAAGAAATCGGAATTTCATAAAAAATAGGGTTACATGACATCTCCACATGGGTTGCCATTAATGGAACGAAGAATGCCACGCCATGTGTTCTTTCTCCATACGAGCTGCATTTGTTTCTGCTTACCACCACACAACCTGTGCTTGGTCACTCAGAGTCATTTTTTGGAATATAAACAAATTGCAGCGCAAACTACAAAACTCCCACACAAACGTTTCGAGTTTCTGCTTTCGTTCCACCAAACATCACATTGGTATAATAACCTGATAAAAATAGCGGGCTCTTCAAATGTTGTCGTCTAAATGGTGGCACCCTGTATACCAATGAGTTGTGTACAACTAATATCTACAGTTATTCCTCTTGTTATGCATATTTTTTTCTGTAAAGTATAACCACTTAATGCCAACGCTTAAAATCGCATTCAATGAGGAACATCTGTGTTTTTGTGATTCCATGTATTAACATTGCTCAACTAGTTTAGTACAGTATTTATGTTAACAAAGCGCTACTAGCATTTCAAAGAAGCAGCATGTTGATTGAATTGAAGAATGGTCACAGTAAGGTAATACCTCGTTAACATAATGGTGATCATCAGTGGTAGTTACGTTCCTGAAATAGATCACAGTTAAGAAGAATGAAGTTTGAATATAAAATACTAGAAGTAAACCCATCAATCATGGAGTGGAATTCCAGGTTGAGTATCATGTGATGCTGATCAACCAATGGCTGTTGAGGTAACACCAATGCGTTGCCATAGAAACGTTCGGTGAACACAGCCACTATTGCCGATTAGTATACAGAGTGGATCAAAAAAACTAATCGATTTTCAAAGAACGAATTCTCATGAACCACTTTAGCTAATTTGTCATTTGATTTTGTGATAAATTTGCGAATAAAAAACGAAATGACGTGTGCGCATTAATTGTGGTTAACAAAACCATTGGTTAACGAGGGATAGCCATACTGCGTGTATGATATATTAATATTTCACATCTTCATTTATAAATCTTTTGTTGAATCGTATTTTTTGTGTGATTTATTTTTGTCAGGGTCGGCTTGTCAATCTAAGCTGTTCTAGTATCCCATCTTTTGTGGTCTCAATCACTGCAACAACACAGGTTTGAACAGTTCTATTAACTTGTATCTTTACTTACAGGGTGAAATTCTCTGTAGTTATATTTATGAATAACATCTTTCATGTGTTGCATATTTTATATTTAACAGTTGATGTTTTTATTCTATTTTGTTTTTGAATTAGGCGTTAGCACTAATCGAACTGTGCAATGCGCCTCCAACACGTTACGGAAAGGAAGTTTATCTTTTGCCTAAGAAAATGGGTAAGCATTAATTAATGATGGATAATCAATGTTTTTGTATTTTTAGTTAAAATAATCTTTTATTTATTTAATTCTAATTCTTTGTATTTTTTTTTTTATCATTCTCAGATGAATTTGTAGCCAGTTTGCATTTGCCTACGTTCGATGCTCACCTCACTGAATTGACGGACGAGCAAGCTAAATATATGGGACTTTATAAGGCTGGTCCTTTTAAGCCCAACTATTATAGGTGAGTTTTGTCTTTCATTTATACTCTTGGTTTACAAATGACTTGATTTCAATACATTTTGTTTGTGTATCTAGTATTTTTCATTTCAATGCTTTTTTGTATTGTATATGTGTTTTTAAGCATTAAAAAATTAAAAACCATGTAGTAAACATCCAAAGGTTTATTATCATGAGTTTCATTATAATGTACATTTGCATTATGATTTATCGTGAACTCCATCTATCAGGTAGTGTAATAAGAATAAAATGAGATGAGAATATAAAATTAAGCAAAACAAGATATTTGTATGAATTACATGTTTGTTGTAGCGAAGTAAATCGAACGTTGGTAAACCAAGAGTTGCATGTATTGTAGTGGTGGTTTTGTATTTCTATTTTGCATTTTCAAATGCAATATTTTAACTACAGGGGTGTTCCTAAAAAGTCCAGGTCAACTTTTAATCACAGACGCGTCAAAACAAAGCAAACAACACATATAAACATGGGTCTGGAAATACTTCCTTTCTGAGATAACGCAGAGTGAACGTACCGTCGAACCTCGTTGAACCCCCTATAAAGTACCATCCTAGCTTTTTGCCACGAAAGTGCGCAGAACAAATCTCCTTCCCATACTTTACATGTTAATTTCCCGCGATAAATCGCCCTTCCTTGCTGTCCGCCAATCAAGCTACAAAGGTACTCTTTGTATGGAAATTGGATATTTTTGCTCTGTTTTGATGCGTAACATCTGTGCTTTAAATTTGAATCTTTTACGAACTTCCTGTATAGTGTTTTACTGTTAAGTGTTTGCATACTGTTTTCTGACATTTTATTATTATTTTTTTTAAGGTATTGAAAAGACGACAATGAGCACTGGGTTTGTGCTACTGCCGCAATGTTTGCCATTCCACCTGCATTTCGACCACACGTAAACAAATAAACAAAAAATCCATTCATCCGTCCACCGTAGAGCCAGAGCTTTCAGCTCTGTTGGTGGACCACATTCGTTGCCACTGTCGTCTACGTACCGTTAACTACTAATGCTACAAAAAAGAAATATCGTACGCACTTTTGCAATTCATCACAGATAATGTTTCAACCATGCAAGATAATTCCACGGACAACAACATTTACTCATGACAACGTCATCAACAGGGGGTAATGGTAATGCATTCGAATGGCTATAGTGTTTTGTGAAAAGAGTATCGATCATGTTTTTTTCTAGGGGAAAAAAAAATAATAAGAACTGCAAAGTCACGTTAAAATACTTGGGAACGCTGTTTATTTTTATTTTTTTTTGCAAGCGTATTAATACGCTTGATAATTATTAAGAATAAAATTGGTCGTCGGAAAAGTAAGTCATGGGAAAGATGTTCGGTTATTATTATTATTATTATTATTATTATTATTATTATTATTTTTTGTTTTCAAGTGATGACATTATTTTTATTATTTGTTGTAAAACTACGTTGCAGCGTCTAGGTACTATATTTATTATTAATAATTATTATTATTATTTTATAAACAAACAGTTTGCATGTAGCGGTGAATGCCGTTCAATGACATTTACATGACCCCAAAAAAGTCAAAACATATTCATTCCTGAGGTTAATCTTTTTTAACGAAGAATGCTAGAATTAAGTTTTACTTTGCAAATATATATAGGATTATTTTGTTTTTCATGTAGAAAGCTAGATACATAATTTTTATTTTGTTTAAAACTGGTAAACGACGTCCATCAATTGCTGCAACTCTGAAAACATTATTTACTAACCAAACGGGAATGGGGTTTAGTTTTTGATTTTCTTTAACGATTGAGAAATAGTCAAGGAATTTCTTTGTTATTTTTTGTTTTTTTTTAAATGAAAAAGTTTTGTTTCGTAGGATTTACATTTTGTCCGATGACTAAAAGTTGTCTTTAAATTTATTTTTTTTTAAAGGGAAGAAACGACATTTCTTAAAAGATATCGGAATTTTTTAAATAAATTTAATTAGACATTGATATATTGTTAACGTTATCATGCATACAAAATACACCAAGACCCGATATTCGTATGACTTAACTGCTTTATTATTACAATTGTTGTTTTTGCCAAAAAAATCAGTTTGGATTGCAACTATGTGATTTATTTGAAAACATTTTTTATTAACGAGTGTTACTAACTTGTTTTTAAAATGTACGGTACGACATATTTTCATAATTTTTCTCTAAGAAATGTCATTTCCCGATGACCAACGTATATTAACGACAAGGTTTTCTTATTTTTCTTATTAAACTTGACTGCAATTTTTGCTGACACTTTTTTTTCCACACAAAAACGTCGATTAAATTGATTCATTTAAGATAACGTGTTTTTGTTTTGTGTTTTTCAACCTGGAATAAGTTTTTATTTCATTTTAGATCCTCTTATAATAAATATACTGTATAGAAAAGATTCAAACGCATCATCGTCGTGATGCGTTTAAAATTGAGGTGGGTATAACAAAAATGGCGTACACTTGCAAAATGCATCTATTGGATCGTTTTAGACCAGTGAACAGCCTAAAGCCATTGGGTTGCCTATAATTTTCACTTGCGAATTTTTTTGGAGCAAGACGATGGAAGTCAGCTATTGTAAATCTGAAATTTTTGTGATTTCTTTCTTTTTGTCACTTCACTTCCAAAACAATGGTAAAATTACTGATCTTTGGGAAAACTGTAAATGCATGTAAATTAGCACGATAGTTGGAATAACGGTGTAATTACATTTTTAAATTAGTCCGTCAACTTAAGTTGAGATTTTTTTGCAAAACTACATTTTTCTGAGTTACTGTTATTTCCACTCAACTCCTCAATTTCAGTGCATTTATGGCTAACTACATTTTGGGAAGCTTGAAAATTATATAATATAAAGGTTTATAGGACCATAATGGTTATGCATTTTGTTTTTGTGAAAAAAGTCCATGAAAATGTAACGTTCACATTTATTTTATCATGTTTATCTAAAATTATTTCCATTTATATAAATATATATATTAAAAAAAAAAATTAGTCATTGTTTAGAAAAAATGATGATAAAAGGTGGAAATGTAGACAATCATTATTTGGCGTGCAACTTTGAGGTATCGAAGTTGACGATGAAATGCTTTTCGATACTTGCCAGAAATCTTGGGGGAAAGAAACCTGGGGCCCGTAACTCCGTCTGATGTGAGACGCTTGGTGTTGTGGGCCCCTGGTTGTTGTTGTAATAATAATAATAATACCTCGTTTTAGATTTGTGCATTGAATCCAGCCTTAAACATATTATACGACATTGTACATTTTTTTTACAAATACACAGATTCGCACAAATGTGAGGGGTAGTCATCATTGCATAATGGGACATTTTTTTTTATTATTTTTCATTTTAATGCGCTCATTCACGAATAACATTAGAATTGTCATTCCATTCGTGATGTTTCAAAAATGTACATTTGTTTTTCAGTTTAGCAGTTTACAAAATGGAAACTGAGTAGCGTGTGTTGAAATTGTATTTAGAGTAAGTTAATCTTAAAATTTGACCATAATTCAGGTAGTTCCAGGTACGGTGATCATACATCCTTCATTCTAAAGGGCAGTCCTTTATTTTACAGTGGTGCCCCTTTACCTTTATTTATTTTGTTTTGTCCTTTATTTTATTTCCTCGTGATTACTGTGACGTTGATGAAAATTTATTTTTTGTACGCTCTATATTAGCTCCACTTGTGAGTGAGTATAAAGCGAGAATCGCAGAAATCCAAAATGAAATGACACAAAACATGAATTGAATTACTTAAAGATCGCATAAATCAAATCTTGAATCTAAAATAGAACTACAGTCTTAAAACTCGCATAAACCGAGTATTTAATTAGTAAAAAAATCGCAAAAATGTAAATTCGCATTTAAACGTATTCTTAAAAATTATTTGTTTGTCCGTTATGTTCACCCTGTAAAATAGGGTCACCCTATGTGTAGGCAACTTTTGGTTTACTAACGAGTTCCAATTAATTAATAACCTATTGTTTACTATTATGAGTAAAGCCGTCAATATTGACTGGAATGATAATCGACCAATGGCTGTTGAGGTAATAGATCCTTCTTAGCCAGTGATCATTGAGATAACAACCTCAATAATGATTACTATTAATTTTTAATATGTTATTAAACAGTATGTAGACAGTACTGGAACTACTTGTTAAGGTTCGTAAACTAGTTTGTGCGCCTAGTTTTCGTCAATACGAACGTTATTCAAATTGCTGTAATGCGACTTACAGGTGTTCGGAGTTATGTATATTTTTAATGACGTGCAGTTTATTATTCTTCCATTACGATGACTACAACATATCACACTGACAGGGAAAATTCAACATCTCACCAAGATGCTATTTTTATTTTTTCTCGTTTTTGTTTTTAATTGTTGTTTTTTGTAATATAAACAAACTCATCAAAAAGAACGTGAATTTAGGTTTGTAATCGTTGCAGGCATTTTAGTTTAGCGTGTCAAGTTGTCTCATCGGTATATTTAGTTGATGGAGGTGTTATCGATAACGTTACCATGTTTCAGAGCCAATAGATCACAAATTGTGGAATTTTTATCGATATCTAATGATTAAAAGAATGTTCTGTATGGTAGACTAGTTGGCGAAAGAGTAAATTAAAACCGAAGTGGTTAAAACAAGTGATCTTGTTAGCTAGGTGTTTTGTTTTGCTTCGTTCAAAAAGTGTCCCATAAATCAGTATCGCATTTGTTATATTAGCTCGTTTCTACATACAAAAACAAGGCGACTGTATAGATTCGTCTTAGTCTATTGAGTAATACTCGCTGGACCAATATGGCGGACATCATGCCACTATTTTTCAGACCCTCCTACAGGCTAAATGGATTTTGACGAATGAGGTGTCTATGTGAATACCGTGACGCTCGTGAGTCTCAGCCTACATGCTGTTAATTTAAAACCAATATGGCCGACGTTGTATACCAATATATAAAGAGTGTACTTAAAAAGCATATTTAATATGCTTGTTTTTATCATAACTTTTTTTTTTATTTTTCGCATTATTAAAAACAGCTCAAAATGTTTGTTTATTTAATTTTGGCGTATTTTCACAAAGCAAAATTTGGGTTAACCTTTATTTCTAACTTCACTCGTATGCAAAAAAAAGGGGGGAGGGCAAAGTTGGTGAACGTTCATTGTTGAAATTTAATTTACAAGAATAAAACATGTGTAAAGCCAAAATGAAGCTTTAACCAAATTTCGCTTATTTTTTGTTGCGAAATTGACGCAAAAATCAATAAAAGTGGGAAATGGAACCTTTTTGAGTTTGCTTTTTTAATAATGTGGAAGTTATAATAAAAACAAATGACGTTTTGAATTATGGGACACACAGTACATTATTGCAATGGGGTGATATAAAATATCGTTGGTTTTTGATGCATTTACAACATACATTTTTATGCAGTTGAAGGATGCTTTTCTAGACTCTTTCCCCGTCTAGCCGAATATAAGCATGGCGATTAACTACGGTGTTTTGTTGTCGGTGAAATGTTTTATGACGAGTCATGCAAAAGAAATTCCAGCAAATGAAATATCTTTTTTTTTATTCACACATTGTTGTTGTTTATGTTTTAAAAGATTACAAAACATATCAAAAGCTTGAAAAAAAGTGACAATTACAAAATTGTTGGTGTAAAGCCCACCAAGTACAAAAGGATTTTTATATAGAAAAAAATATCTTCGTTATAAAAAAATAAGTGTTTCCCTCTCCCTGTTGAATGCATAGAGAATACGAAAAGCCCAAATAGTTGCAATGCTGCGTGATATAACAATTATTTGCAAACATTTAAGGCACTTTGCCATTGGACCTATATTTGATTACCATCTGGACGCTAATGATACTGGACAGTGTTGTTAATGTACTGTGGATGTTTATTTTCGGATGGTAAAGTGCTAGGAATATTGTTTGTTCGTTCAAACTGCATAGAATATAATGCGGAATCGTTGAAGAGCTATAGGAATTTGCTCTCATGGCCAACTCGGAGCGTGCGGAAAAAAAACCTGGTACGAAAAACTTAATATTCGTCGACATCCTGGCCATTTTGGTCGGTGGATTCGACTCCTACTTCTTCGTAATCCTTTTCGAGCGCTGCCAGATCCTCGCGAGCTTCGTTGAATTCCCCTTCTTCCATTCCTGAAAGGAAAATGAATCGAATGAGCTACGAAACTATCGTAAATAATGAAACGATAAGAATCTCAGCGTCTGTATGTATCTGGCGTCTCATTGGTTAAAAACGTGCATCGTCATATGACAAGGCATCACATGTCACTCTAATGTCTTTTGGAACCAAGCCCCTAGGCGATTTTGCAAAAAAAGTGAGTCATTTAAAGTGGTTTGTGTGGTGGTGGTGTAGGAATCATTATTGCTACACGTAATCGAATGTTGCAGAGCAACATGAGATAAAACAAAAGCTTTGACGGGCTATTTACTAGTTACGTCATAAATCGTGAAAACTAAAGCCTCTGGTGTCCAATCTGCCTACAGATTGTACATATGATGTTCCTAAAAAGTCTAAGTTACAGACGCTACGCATCAAACCAAAGCAAACATATAAACATGGGTCCGAAAAGATTTCCTGTTTGAGGTGACACAGGGTGAAGCCACTAAAATGCATAGGGCTCTTGTCTCAATTGTCGTAAGTATCCAAAATCTGGACTCGTGTTTATATGGACTTTTTGCTTTGTTTCGATGCGTAGCATAGCATCTGAATAAAACTATGACTAGAACTTTTAGTAACACCTTGTGTATAAGTGTATCATCTTACATTCTAAATGGTTGATGATACAATGCGTGTCGTTAGATAAGAAATTGAAGAGGTTATTTCCAAAACGTCTTATCTTCACTTTTGATCATTTTTTAAATTAAGAGGCTCTGAAAACTATCTGCGCATCGCTGATTCCAGATAGGTTATCTTCAAGACTCAAAACTTATTATTTCTCACGTGAAAAGCACTTTCATAAACCACGTTTATAGGCAACGTCTAGGGTCAAATGAATAATATAAAAACGTTTCTTGAAAAATTGTATTTCATGGATTTGAAAATTATTGTGTAAGTAAAAAAGTAATGGGGAGATTACGGTTTGCCGACCATCGATAAGGATTCTGTGATGTCTGTTTCTTTAGTTTGGTCATATTTGTTTGTTAATGACGACAGGTCACTCGGTTAGGTTAATTCACGTCCGAAAGCCAGGATAAAAGCGTCCATCGTGGATGGTCGGTAAACCGAAAAGGAATCGATTTATCGGTACGTACCTTCCCCAACATACCAATGAACAAAAGCTCGTTTGGCATACATGAGGTCGAACTTGTGATTGAGTCGTCCCCAGGCTTCAGCAATGGCAGTGGTATTGCTTATCATGCAAACGGCGCGTTGAGTTTTGGCCAAATCTCCGCCAGGGACTACGGTGGGTGGTTGATAGTTGATACCCACCTAAAGGTTGGAAAGATCTTTATCGATAAAAGGCTCTCTCTTTCTTTGATCACAAGTACTTGACACGCGAGGAAAACTATAACAAATGCACGGGTTACTATGTGACATTTTTATCATTTCGAGGAAAATGCGTACTATAAAGGTCTGAACTTGTCTATGGCACTTTTTGCACTAATATCTTTGCACCTATTGTTGTTTTGCTCAAAATTATGCGTTAGGAAGGTAAAATTGCATCTAACACATTCGAAAATGCTTCTAACTCATGTTACTTTACACCAGGCCCTTTAATGAATTGCCATTAAACGGCTGTTGAGTCATTGTAGGAATTTTGTGATACTTTTATTTCATTATAACTTTTTATTTTTCGTATCCTGTGGGTGCTATAGTTTGTTTTGAGTTATTTCTAACTATAAATATAAAATGTATATGTTATGTTTTTTTATTAAATTTAAATATATTTTTTTATAATTTTGCAGAAACATTGTTTTTTTTTTTCATATCCAATTTAAACTTTTCAGTTTTAACAAAATAACATATACTGTAGTTCACTGATTATGCAAAATTAACGTAGCCTATCCTCTTAAGAAGTTATTTGGTTAATTTTAAATAAAATTAACCAATTGATTAAATGTTAAATTTCAGTAATTAAAAGCGATTCTATTCTAATTCATTAACCAGAATTGAGAAGAGAATTGACCTTGAATCCAGTAGGACACCAGTCAACGAACTGGATGGAGCGTTTAGTTTTGATGGCAGCAATTGCTGCGTTGACGTCTTTTGGAACGACATCCCCTCGGTAGAGAAGACACACAGCCATGTATTTGCCATGACGAGGATCACATTTCACCATTTGGTTAGCAGGTTCGAAACAGGCGTTGGTTATCTCCGAAACTGTCAACTGTTCGTGGTAGGCTTTCTCGGCTGACAACATGGGAGCGTATGTCACTAAGGGGAAATGGATTCGTGGATAGGGAACCAGGTTAGTCTGAAAATACGTACAACAAAATCAGTTATACTGTGCTGATGATGCACAAATGTCAAGTAGTGTGAGACCAAAGACTTTGGTAATCTTTTTGTCAAGAATGTTTTTACGATCTGATAAAATCACCTGGAATTCCGTAAGGTCGACGTTAAGAGCACCGTCGAAACGCAGGGATGCGGTAATGGACGAAACAATTTGTCCAATAAGACGGTTGAGGTTTTCGTAAGTGGGTCTCTCGATGCTCAAGTTCCTTCGGCAAATGTCGTAAATGGCCTCGTTGTCCACCATAAAAGCACAGTCGGAGTGCTCGAGAGTGGTGTGAGTTGTTAAGATCGCGTTGTAGGGTTCGACCACCGCGGTAGATACCTGGTAATTGTCATTGGTTGTTATATTATTATTATTATTATTATTATTATTATTATTATTATTATTATTATTATTATTATTATTATTATTATATGCAAAATGCTTGTGTCTTTGAAACATTCTAGAACTAAATGCTTAGTTTTCGAGCAATGTTTGTCTGTATGAGGTGTGTGAAAAACGTGTTGTTATTATTACCTGGGGTGCCGGATAAACGGTGAATTGCAACTTTGATTTCTTGCCATAATCGACTGAAAGACGTTCCATGAGTAGCGAGGAAAATCCGGAACCGGTTCCACCGCCAAAACTGTGGAACACCAGGAATCCTTGTAATCCCACGCATTGTTCGGCCTAAAATGAGAAATCGCCATTTTGAAGAGATTTGTTGAAAATGTGTTAATGATGAAAACGTTGTTTTATCTCGAAAAACAAGGAATCCCTTTTGAACTTTGGGGTTTGCGTTTCTGGCAGATAATGCTGTCTAGTGTCACCATTGTAAATTTCACATTGTACATCATATTTTTGCCGTTGTGGGGGAGGGAGTTATACTCACCATTTTACGAATGCGATCAAGCACGAGGTCTACGATTTCTTTGCCAACTGTGTAATGTCCTCTAGCATAGTTGTTTGCCGCATCTTCTTTACCGCTGATCAATTGGTCAGGATGAAAGAGCTGACGATAAGTTCCTGAACGAACGGTATCTGGAAATACGTCATCACTGACATGAATATCATTATATTGCCCGAAGCCCTTCAATTGTACTATTACTTAAAGAAAATCATATAGGGTACTGACAAGATGGGCTGCTGTGATTTTAATGGTCAAAACTGTTAAAACAGTTGTGCATCCTTGTGTTTGGCTAATTTTTGATTTGGCATTTCTAAAATGCTGTATATCAAAATCTGTATCATCGAGAGGTTACTGTCGTAGTTAAAAACGAAACAGAATTACAATGCTTTTAGTTGATTTTTAATAGGGATGGGATATTCGAACTCTCGAATACTCGAATGCCTCGAATATTGACTAATATTCGAATTTTCGAATATTAGCGCTTTTTTCGGTCATTCGAATAGTTTTTTTTTATTTATTTTATATTTTATAATGAAACACTCCGCAGAGTAATTTTCTTATGGCCATTGGTAAATTGGCCATGAATAGTTCAAAAACTAATGTAAAAATTACAATCATAATTGAGAAAAAATTTAGAAAAATGTGACTCACCAGGTAGAATCACTCTCCTTGGCGACGTTTTGAGCCTATTCTTAGGTTCTTCCTCAAGCACAACTAAACTAATTTTGATTTCCATAAAATCCACAAATTTTGACCCTAATAATGGATTTTGTGGAGATAAAATTTTTTTTAGTTGTGCTTGAGGAAGAACCTAAGAATGTCAGGTTCGAAACGTCGCCAAGAAAGAGTGGTGCGCCTACCCGGTAAGTCACTTTTCTAAATTTTATTTCCATTATTAAAGTTTCTGATTTTATTTCAGATTGCCATCAAAGTGTTATTCTTTTGACTGCTTATTTGTATTATTTTATTATATGACATATTCGAAATATTCGATATTCGAGTTATTCGAGAACCTTTTAATATTCGTATTCGAGAAAATTAGGTATTCGTCCCACCTCTAATTTTTAATATCCGACATTAGACTGTCTGTAATTACAATAGCGAATGAAATTGGTCATCTTTTGAAAAGGTAGTTGCTAAAACTTTAGTAAACAAAACGTTTGAAGGTGATTGGCCTCGGGGGGCATCTTAACTACCAAATCGCTAATGTCACTTTGATTTAAACAGATGCCCTGAACTGCTAAAGACTTTTCAAGGATAAACATTCTTGTCCACAACAAACAGAGGTCTGGTAGATTAGACCAAGTGTTGTTTTTGCAAAACCAGAGACAAACATTTGCAGTTCGTGTCGAGATACGCCAAGTGTACAGGATGTACATCTGGACACTTGGAAAACCAGTCCAGTCAACTTGAACCAGTGAAACGTTTAATCAGATACAGTAATTAACCTCTCGAGTTTGAAACAATGGTTTTCTTTCTTTTAACAGTTGAAACGGTTCTTACCGACGACGGTCGGTTCGAGGTCGACATAGACAGCTCGTGGAACGTTCTTGCCAGCGTTAGTCTCGCTGAAGAAAGTGTTGAAGGCTTCTTCACCACGACCATTAGCAGGGAGGTCGTCCGAATGGCCGACATAACCATCCGGTCGTATACCGTGTTCCAAACAGTAGAGCTCCCAGCAGGAATTGCCCATCTGCACGCCAGCTTGGCCAACATGGACGCTGATACATTCACGCTACGCAAATAGAAGAAACAAAAACAATATTTGTCAGTAATTGCCATGATGTATTAGCTAGGGCGGTTACACGCGTTTAAAAATGTACACTAGCGCAAGTTCCGAAAATTCGTGACCGTTGTCTTTGATGACAGATTTAGTACGCTTCATGTCATCGAACTTAGTCACGTTTAATTAAAAGTTGATGATGAAGTTTTGGTAAGAATGACTTGCATTTTAGAAAAGGTTGTTTTGTTTATTTTGGTTATATATAAAATTTGGGGGAGAGGGGTAGTTTTTTTTTTTACATATAGTAGGCCTACATTTATTTCTAGATGATTTCGAATGGCATGAGATAATTAAACTAAAAGGAGCACCATTAAAAATACACAAGGAAAACCATGACAACGTGAGTGTAAACAAAGGGAACAGTATCTTCACGTTCACGTGCTGTATATGTTATAGGCAGAGTACAGAATCAAGGAATTACATTATTTGGAAAAGTATGAAATAACACCTTGTTGTACAAATATTTAGTTAAAAGAAAACATTAAGTCTGAATTTAGCTTCAAATTTAAACCAGTCTAAAATATCGTTAAAGTTGCCAAAATCAGAGCACTCAGCTCTGCATTTAGAAACCCACAACATCCCAACCATTTTATTAAAAACGTTTTACTTGATGCCAGTAATAATCGCCAAACTAGGCATTTAAAGATTGAACTTACGAGACAGCGCAGAATGTTTCCCTTTGACAGTATTGACACTTGGAATAACTTACCGTATGATCTAAGGAAAACACTATACAATTGCTCGAATTTTAAGTTGTGGTCATTTTAATGCTAAAGTACTGGAGTTCTTGTTGGATAACCAATGATAAGTTTCCAAATTTTGTATAATAATGTTCTTTAATTTTAATCTTCATTTTTAGATTTTAACTTTTGTTTTCCTTGTTTTAACATATTGTTTATCAAGTTTAGGTGTTGTGTCTGTCTTTACCCCTTGAGAGTGCTTGCCAATAAATAAATAAAATCTCACCTAACAACTATTTTTTAATGCTAATTTCACACGATTTTATACTTTTCCCTCAACTATACAGTACAAACATTGTACTATAGTACAATGTTTGTCGTGGTGTATTTTCTATCTTAAATCATAAATGACTTTTCATTTTTAATTTAATACAATTGGTGGGACATTGAACAGTTTTAATGTTTTCAAGTTAGATTGAAAAAGTTTCAGGAAATGATTTTTTTCATTAGAAATGATTTGAAACCAGTTCCCCCCCTCTTTCCGCTTAATAATTCTGAAATTAAAACGAATTCCGGAAAAGATTCAACCTTCAAGCGAATTTTTCATTGATTTTCAAATTTCACGACATTCGAGTACAATTCCAAGGAAAGTTAATGACTTTTTTCAAGATTCGCTGAAATGTAAAGGATATTCATAAACATTCAGAAAGTTGTTTGAAAAATGAACATAAATCATTTTAAAATTCTATCACCTATTATAATTTGCTATGTCCCTGACACCCGATTGCAAACCTCATTGGCTCAAGAGAACCACCCAGTGAGAGTGAACAGCGCGAAGTTTCAAAGTTACTATTTTCGAAGTAAATAAGATATCATCACTTGTGATCATTCAACAGGCTTTTTAAGTAGCTCTGACTAGCGATGTGCTTGTTGATTGACGGTTTTTTTACTAGTACTGTATAACAGTACTTTGGGTAAGCCCCACGTCATCACAGGTGGCGCCAATAGCAATCCTCAAAATGGCGAGGCGTGGAAGCATTGACTTGTTTTTTGTATTATTTTTTTTCATCTAACCTAACCTGATAGGTAGGTAGGTACTTGGGGTTTAACGAGGGCACCGACTGGCTTTTACAGCTATGTCATTTGGCCCTCAGACTT
>JAQIWH010002514.1:0-24122 GCA_034695005.1 Cryptops parisi | reverse complement strand
TAATAATAATAATAATAATAATAATAATAATAATAATAATAATAATAATAATAATAATAATAATATTTATTTATTTCTAAGTTTTCGTTTCATAGAGGAGAATGAAGGGGAATGATAAGAATGTTTTGTTTTAAACATGATACACTACTTGCTTACTAACGCAGTTAAACTGAAGCTGACAATGTCTGATTCTGAATGAAACCCAAGGGTTAATGTGAGCTGATGACACGTTAACACAGCTTCAGTTTTCTTGTCGTTTTAACCAAGTATGAAGTATGTGCTACTGCATTGTAGTAGTCATGAATATGCTTGCGTGATCGAATTGTTTATATTGGAAAATTTACAGATATACGTTGACAAAATAACTTTGTCTAAAAAGCAAAACACCGTGACCCCAATGGAACCATACCTGCATTTTATTTTGTTAGTAAGCATCTTGAAATGACACCGTTTTTCACAGAGTTGGGTTTCATTCATTGATCCGCAACGTTGTCGTCTTAAATTCAACCGTTTGATCTGTTTATGTAAACAAACATATTTTAAAATTTGCACTTTAATCACAATAAATATGAGGTACCAGAAATGATTATAAATTTTAAGGTCCGCACCATTTCTTAAGTAAAAATAGGACGAAAACAAAAACACTAAAAATTTCTTACCTTACTGACCAGTGCACACCCAAGGTGAAACGTCGGGAGTAGTTGGGTGTGCACTGGTCAGTAAGGTAGGGAGTTTTTTTGGGTTTTTGTTTTTTTCTCTATTTTGTCTTAAGTAAACGTGATTATATAAATATGTCTTCAAACCTCTACAACATTAATCATGATTCCACCCATGAACCCTCTTGGTATATCTTTTTTCGTCAAAACATTGATTTGTTCGCCATACGAAGACACGTAATACTGGTTTAATGGGTAGTAAAATTATTCATAAAATTAAACTTTTGCTAAAATCACTGAAATATACGTACATGATTAATTACTTACGTAGTACACCATATGTGGGCACTCCCACCCTCCGGGCATAGTTGGAACTAGAGTAACTTGGGAAAAAGCACCAGCGTAATTTTGCTCTTCTACAAATATTTATTTATTTATTTAGTAAATACTACGAATTCAGAGAGATTGCCTAATTTATATTTTGTTTTCCTTGAGAATGTTTTGTTACTTACGAGGAATTACTTCCATACATTTTCCCAATGGTGTCAAAATTTCTTGTTTTCTCAGGTTATGAATCAATTCGAATCCAGTGTAACAATCCTAAAAAATTGATTGGCTATTATTTAATTTCGTGTGTTATACTAATACTTCACTTGATTGCGTTATACGTATATTATTGGAAAAATAATTTACTTTTCCCAAATCTTGAATGCTTAAATTGTAATTTATGCTTGACAATTCCCACAACGCTTCAGCGTTGATATCTTTGCCAATAGTCGAATTCTCAAGATCGAGTAAATCACACAAAGTGACTTGACAATAATCCTTATTTGTTTGATTCTGAAACTCTTTCGAAAGATGTAATATAGGATAACTCAAACCGCAAACTGTAATTGTCGGAAAGAGTAAAGTATCCTTTTCATTGATCGCTATTATAATTCTGGTCGGTTCAGTTCCATGGTGGACCAGAGCAGCGTAGAACATGTACACAGTCATTAAGGCCGCGATGAAAATAATACCAAACCAAAAGATTCGTACGACAATATGTTTGCTAGTGTCGTTCACCCAATGCATTCCGGTTACTAAAGACATCAAGTCGTCCACTTTTGATTTGACTTGTTGTTGACGCATTTCCTCTTCCACTATTTTGACCACTTTCTTTTCTATCGGATCTTTCGGGGTTATGGGTTTTTTATTATTTTCCACTCCAAAACTGATGACACTCGCATGAAAAAATTCAAAAACAGATAAGGCGGATAAACCTAAACACAAACCCATCGAGCCACCGATGTCGCAAAACAAAGCTATCAAATCGTAGACGAGAGATTCCTCGACCATGGTCACGACGTTCGAAGCGAAAAACCAGGAAAAGTCAAAGCTGGCATTCGCATTCTCGGCAGGCCTTAAATAATGGTATTCGATATCATAGAGTGTCTTTTCGCAAGGATTGTAACACCCACATTCTTTTTGCGGAACCGTACGCAGAAATATTTCAAACGCCTTGACATATTCTTTCTCAGTTTCAGCATTACTAACACAAAATGGCAATTTGACGTCATCATCCATAAATGGAAACCTAATTGTTTAAAAAAAAATAATGCATTTTATTCAAGAGGACTCAGCTAAAAATAACTACCAAAACTTGTGTACTTACCAGCATTTTACTTGTCTTTTGTACTTATTCGAAAAACAACTTTTTTGACATTTCACAAAGTCGCTGTTATGCTCACTGCAACGCTTACGAGGTGTGTTAACAAATTTATACTACAAACAAAATTCAACGACAAACTGATTGACAATAACAGTCAAGCGGTTATTGTCAATCAATGACAAGTAATGTTTTAATTCAACTCGGCCTTTGAATGATTACAAAAAGTATTTTATTAAGTGTGATTCAAATTTCTATCGTACGCTTGTTCTCGTACAAGCTTAACATACAAGAAACTACCCACAAATGCCCTGTTGTTAAGAATCAATCAATTCGATCAATATAACTCTGACCAGAGGTAAACCGGCCATGAATGACGGGGGAAGTTTAACCATAGCAATTTAAATAACAAAACAACAACAGTTGTTGTTTCCTTGTTTTCATACATACGAATAAGTTTTATTTACACTCGTGTGGTTATGGAAACTGGGACAGACATACAGACGTTCAGACGAAGGAAATTATATTGTTAAAGATCTGCAACTATAGTGTACATAATTAGTTATCTTGATCTGTGTATCATCATATTTTTCTGGAACGCTTTTTGTGTACACTCACAATGAGAAGCCCCAGTGATTGATGGGGCTCTTCACCATAACATGCGAGTGTGTACAATGAATTGCATGTTGCAGAAGAGCTAATTATACAGGGTGCTTTATCTCAAATGTATCAAGGGAATATCTCGCTTAGTATTGCAGATACGTCGATTATAGTCATAGAGTTCGTGGCAACAACTTTCTGAAAATGACTTGGTACATTGGTAGCTACGATTCATGGTTTTCGATGTATCAATGAAAATTGACTTCAAGGCCAATGAAAATAACATCAGGATTGTTCCGGATGTTCTGATCATATTATTACATGACTATAATCGCGTATCTACAATACTAAGCGAAATATTCTCCTGATGCACTTGAGATGAAGCACCTTGTATACAGTATAGGAATCACCATAACAACGTGAGAGTAAGCAAAGGCAGTAACTAATGAGAGGAAGTAAGCATCGTACACACGTTCATAAAATTATTACACAGGGTTCAGTTCTAGATTTTTCGTGGTTATCATAACAACCACGGCGTTTATTTCGAGTGTTCTATATATCTTTTCAGCTGTGTGTGTGCTGTGCATGTATAACGCTATTTGTCATGTCATTAGTAACGGGTTGCTAAGTAATAATAGAAACACAACAGTAAGGGGAGATGCTGGAATTTAAACTCAAACTAGAATGAACTTCAGTAGGCAATACTGCTAGGACAGCACTGCTAGGCAATATGAGTTAAAACCTCCCTGTCATTGTTGACCGTCATACAGAATAAAACCTCCCCGTCATACAGCTAATACAGAATAAAAGTGGATGTTTATAAATGGACCAAACTTACTTGCTTGACTCTTAAAGGAATATCATACATGATAGTAGGAAGTAGAAACCAGCCTGCACGAGCATCTATAGGATCTGATAACGATTGTGTTGACACCTATACAAAATAACATTGGACTCATATAGGGTGATTAGTACAAGTTGAGTCTTATATAATATAGTTAATTTAATTTAGACGTGAATATGCTGTCTAATTTGTAAGATTCACCATATGAAACACGGTTTTTTCTTAAATTGATTTATTAACTCATCATTAGACCTTGGATTTGTTTGAAGTTGCATGTTTTTTTATTGTTTAACATAAAATTTCTATTGTCAGCCCCAAGTGTTTTCAAAATTTGTCAAGGTTTTTTATTAAATGTTTGGAATGCTTTCTATAGTTACACATAGTTTTTGTATACATCTTCAATAACTTTTCAGGCCAAATGCTGCGAGAAATGGCTATTGTTACGAATGGCGTTGCCGATTTCGGTGATGCAGTTGTAGGATATAATTTGATTATAATATACTGTTAAAATAAGCTTTATAATGTACTTGATTGTTCACCAAAGCGTCCGAAACTCTCAAACGCGCGCGTTTTCGCGCACATGGACATCAGTGAATATTTCTGGAAATCTACTTACGAAATGAGGAGGTGTTTGCCACTCGATCAGTATGTATGTGCTGGTAATTTCAAATCTAAGGTTTCTACCAGCGAATGGAAACGTTTTTTCTGGAGTAAATGATGTATTAAAATTATTTCAAATTTATCCACCCAAAATATATTTTAATATTTTTCTGGATATATTGCTTTAACGAATGAACAATTTTACCTAGATAGTACATTTCACAGTTTCCCAGTGGTGTCACTAGCGTACGACTATCAATCGGAAGTGTTTCATTTTCGCCTATCTAAAAAATAAATTAAAATACCAAATTAAATAGATTAATATAAGATAATATAATAGTAATCGAAATGAAAAAAAAATGCTTAAAAATTAACAAAGGCACAGCTCAGACATTTCCAAAATTTTTGTTTTATATAGAAACAACAATAATTGTATCATACCATGTTGATTTTGGCAGACGTGACAAGGTCTTTACTGTTCTGATGATCCCATAAATATTCCATTGTCATATTCCATGGATGATCGGTGAAACACCATACTTGATTATTACACCAGAACGTGTATTTTTTTCTTGTTAACTGGTGCAACTCTTTCATTCCTTTGGTGCTTTGCGCACAATAAATGACCCGAGGAAACTGGAACGTATCTTGTTTTTTGAACTCGGTGTCGATAGCCACCGGATAACTGAAATAATATCGGATTCGATCTTGTACTTGATAAACACAGACCGAGAAACATACGAAGAGAACACACGACCACGCAAATCTCGCGACACTTCCCTGTTTTTCATCTTGGACCCTCTGGAAGTTCAAAACATCCCAGTCGGGTTTTTTCTTGCTTTCGTACACCACTTTGAAATATTTTCGGATTTTGTTGGTCAATGGATCACCACGAATAACGGTGACATTTCTTTTTTGAACTTCCAATGGTCTACGTCGCGTTTCTAACGGAACTCGATTGGCGTACATTTTTGCGATAATTGACGAGAAATATTTCAGTAAGTTGAATTTAAAGATGACTTAAAATTTCAGGTGGAGTTTCATTAAATTTTACGATACGAACTGGTGATATCCCTTAAAATGACCATGATGGGTATGGTACGCGTGATTTTTGGAAACCTTATATATATTACAATTTGGTATCAAAAGAGTGAATAAATGAATTTTATTTCAAAAGAAATTTTGTTTACAATAATTTTGAAATTTATAAAGTAATACAAAGAAAAATACGATATTCGGCCAAACATAGAGTTGATAAAGTCTTTTCATACATCGAAAAGAATGAATCATATATCGAATGAAACTTTCTTTTTTACGTATTTGTACAGTTATGCCGTGAAAAGATTCCATTGTCGAATGCTGCACACCAATAGATTATGTTTATAAAATAAATGATTTAATACAGAATATAAAGAATATTTTGTATATACAACACTTTTGCGTAAAAACATGATACATTGAGTGCAAAATTATTCAGAAGTTCTTCACATGTATGTGTATAAATTTATGCATTCCTATACAGTAATTATTCTTTTGAGAATGTGTTTTGTAGTTGTGGTTACCATCGCAGTAACATTCAAGTTGACAATATGGTTATAAGTTTCATTTTTTGTGTTTTTTATAAAACGAAAACCGGCTAATCTTGCAATAGCATTTATTCAATAAAAATTACTATGCCACTTAAGGTGGTTTTGTGCAGTGAAAGGATTTTATAGTTTTTCCAATAGTGATACAAAACTTCACTCCGGATGCAATGGAATTGATTTTTTAACAAAACATGACTTTTTAGAATTTATTTTATTTACATTTTTTGAATGAATTTGTAATTTTTTTAATTTCATTTCGTATATGTATAGGTTTTTGTCTTTATCCAGCTTCGTTTTTGACGTAAATTTGAATCAGTATATAAATTTACCATAGCTTTAAATAATAAAAATAGATGGTCTTAAGGATATTATTTGTTTATAAATATAATTTTTTCTAAAACCTGTCTGTTTTTAAATTGAAAAAAAATGTTAATATTGCAAATTAGATTAGTAATTAATATAATGCAGATAATAAGTTATCACATGATCAAAACGAATGACAAAATCTCACGAATTTCGTCGGTTGTTAATAACTGTCAGGTCACCCAGTAAAATTTAGATAATTTTTAAAGTGCATTATTTTATGTTTCACAAAGAATTCAAAATTCCAACTTTATTAATTTTGCACTAAATCACGTTCATTGTTTAATATATCTATTATAGAAAGCAGATATTAAAATAAATGCCATAATTATTGAGTTTGTTGACGTAGATGCTAATTAATTTTTCAAATGATTATTTAGTTAAATTTTTAATTTGTATTTTCATCGAAGTTTTTTGAAGGAAAAGATCGTTGATTCGTTGATGGTTGCTGCCTGGTTGGGCTTTTCTGCTATACAGTGCGTAGTTCTTGCAAACAACAATCGGGGGGAGTTGTCGCGTAATTCTCATTCTGTGGTTTGGTTCACTTACGAATGCTCATTTGATCCGCTATTTTTGATTAATTATAAATAATTACAAACGCTTTATAGTGTGAAATAAGTTTTAGTTTAACTGTTTGTATTTTTTAAAAGAAAATTTAACAAATTAACATTTACGTGGTTATGGTGAATACCGCGGTTCACGGAGTTCATGTTGGTATGGTAATTTAACGTGGTAATTTGAATTGAAAACGTGTTATTTTCAGTACTAGAGTATTGCATTAAAGCCACCAGTTTACGGTGGGAAGTGCCTTACCAATTCGAAAAGTGAGACATAGGCCTACAATTGAAACCACGAAATTATTCAACTTATTGTTTAACTTCACAACTATTATAAATAAATAAATAAATTTTTTTTCTTTTGGGTTTTTGATGCAATATCACTTTATACAAAAACAACGGAAACATCCTAAAAACTTACAGAATGTTATAATGTTCCCACGTACAGATTTTTATATACTGTAGTTACATAAAATTGTCAATAGATAACACTACTTGTACTATTTTGGCTACCAGCACGTTGACTATTGCAATTTCCATTAGTGCAGCAGCGCCACGCGATTGATTAAAAATCCAATGGAATTTCCGATTATCAATCAATGCAACATCTAGAAATTTTCTAGTTGATTAAATGAACCATGTAGCTAAAAGATGAGTTTAATTAATCGTTAAAATGTTTTATAAAACGCAATGTATTTAAATAATATATTATAATATCAATATTTTTATAATATACTACAGTATATTGGCATTTCATTATAGAGTTTTGAAATTCCAATATTAGCTGAGTTCAAAATGGAACCGGACTTTGTTTAATCCAGGGAGGTTGGCGGCTAATGTTAGTGAATCAAATAAAATCCGGTTGAAATTTGAACACGTCTTTTAATCTAGTTCACGTTAATTATTGTTCTGTTTATCATTAATTGTATTACAAAAAAATGTTAATTTATTAGTTCTGTTCACTATAATTGAATAGTCGAGCAATTTTTTGTTTGGTGCCAATACAAGTAGTCAGTGTTGTCTTTGTAAATAACAACAGCAACAAAAAGAATGTCTTAAATTTAATAGCAACCACTCAAATTACTCTAATGTTACAACAAGCTTTGTTGGCACTACCTTTAATCACCACTTGAGAGAAACTCAATTTTGTTTAGCCTAACTTTTAATCAAGCTAATTAAACGCCATATTGTGTTTCCTTACGTCCGGGAAATCAATTAATTAGCCCTTGATTTAAAATTTTTTTCTTTTAATTTTTTAAAGTTTTTAGTTTTTTTTTAATAAACGAAAGGTATTGTTTGCATTTTGTATAATTTGATAATTTTTGTGAATTAAGTTTTAAAAATTTGAACACTAGACAGCGACGTTGTATTATAAATCGATAATAGAATACATTTAAATTCCATTTATCAATTTAATAACATTTTTTTTATCTATTAGTTGACAAAAAGATGGTGAATTTAATGGATTATAATTTTAAATCAACATTTGATAGTCGAACATTTGACGATATGATACTTGTCATGTGCTGCACGAATGACAATTTTCCTGGAATCGCGATGAAACGAGTACAGGTTTGCGACAAAACTATTAATTTCAAGATAATTACAGTGTGTTATTCATTTTAGTGTATAACGTATATCCATTTTATGACACTATTTCGTTTTGGATGTTGAGATGTGTTATGTGTATTGTGACCCAATGATACATAGAAGAGAAAAAAAAGCAGCGACCGTGTCAGATGATAACAAAGTGTTCGTGTCAGAAGAGGGCGCGTAATGAAGCGTAATATCTCTCACCTCGCGCGTTTTAATTGGATTGTGCCCTTTGGCTACCCAAGTCAGACATGCCATCAGCAGCACGCAATCCAAGTGGGGGTTACCTCGATGGAGGAGTTTTCTCTCTTCATCCAACAGATTTCCATCGCTGCCTAATGCACTTGGTAGAAGAAGAAGTTTCTCCCACTCTCTCTTTCGCCATTGACTTGGCCTAATCAAGTAGAGCTGCTGAGTGATAGCCATCGTTCCTTCGAATCATTATCTATGTCCCCAGGAACCCTTAAATCATTCCTAGTGCCAGGTCGAAGAGACCTTTTACCGGCCGAATGGAACAGGAGAGAGGAAAAAAAAGTAGGTGGTTCGAAACCCATACACACACATATACGCACGAAAAATGGAAGCTTTGGTGGAGATAGGAGAGAAGATAACTCAGAGAATTGGATTGTGTGTGGTAAAAAGGTTTCTAAGTCTCTCTCTCTTTCTCTTTTACACCCCTTTTTTTCTTTTGTATTTTTCCCCGAACGAAAATTTATCGTCGAGATTTAATGTAGTAGTTTTGTGCCGCGTATCGATGTGCTGTGAAAAGTGCACAATATATAGGTATATATTGAGAATAGTAATAATAATAATAAAAAAAGGGGGATAGAAAACCAAAAGCTTTCAAGGATTCACTCCTTTTTTCGGGAAGGGGGGGGGGATAAGAGTTTATTGATTTTTATGGTGCTGTTGGGTTTGCAATATGTTCTAATGCAAGTTTCATCTACTCGAAGACATTTGTTTTACAGTAGGTTGGCTATATATGTTTTAACGTGAAAGAAAGTTTGTCAATACTGAAACAAAAGTTAATCATTTTTTGCGTGGTTTCCTCGTGACTATGGTTTGAAGTTTAAACTACGCGAGTGACGCATGATTCTGCCCTATGGCTTAATTTAAAAAAAAAAACTTAAATTACAGACGGAATTTCAGAATTAACAGTGACATTTCATAGTTTTGTGTATAGCGCTGACTGGATTTTTCGTACCATAAAAGAACGAAAAACACATTATCAATAACACATCAACATATCACATAATATTAAAGAATCAACACAATAAAATAATACGCCATAGTTTAATTATTATTGTTATTTTTATTTAAAGGTCCAACAGGGTCCAGAATATAACGTTACAAAGACAAAACAACAAACAATTCAAACAACTAACAGGAGATGCTTTCTTAATAGTTTACCAAAGACCTGAAAAGGTTTTTTGTTTGCTAAGTCAACCATAGGTTGCCAATTTTCTTACGTAAATTGAAAGACTATTCTATGAATTCGTTGTTTAAAAGCAACGGATTTCGTTTTTTGTTTAAAAACAAAAACGTTTTTATACAAATACAGTGGAATCCGGTTATTGTGATCATTATTCGACAGTGCTTTTTGATAACAATAACTTGGCTGATACCATTAAACGATGGATAAGAAGCATTAAACAGTGTCTTGGGACCAACTGATTAGGATAACAACAGCCGATTGATAACATTACCCGTGGTTATAATAACCGGATTTCACTGTATCCGTTTTGACAGTTAATCATCATAAAACGACTAATGAAGGATGAGTTTATGGAATAGAATTATTCTGTCAAAAATTAGTTTTATCGTATCGTTACTAACTATACTGTCTAGTTTGTTTATCTTTCTTGCCACGAGCCTCCAGAAAGCGGTGTTCCACTGGTTTCACCAAGTTTAAAAGCAATTCACTTGAGATTTTGTCATTTTCAAGCAAAACCACTTTCTTCAGTCCCGAGAAAATTGACGTCCATCGACATGATTAAACATCTCTTCATAAACACCTTTAGGCGTTTGCATATTACACTTAGTCATATTTACTAAGCGTACACTAATTACAATTAATTATGTATACATCTAGATCTAGTACGCATACACCTAATTATGGTTACAAATATATACATTTAGTTGTGGTTGAAAATATGTGTACACCTGAAGGTGACTTGAAATTGTTATGCAAATTTCTAGTTTAGTATCATCGTTAACAACTTTCCCAATGACGCTATTTTGTTGTAACTATTACTATTTTTTTTGTTTGTTTTTTGGTTTGTTTGTGAATATTGTGATGGAGAGTCACTTTTGAAAATCCTACTTGTTGTTGATTAAAAAAATATGCAAATCTAAGAGGTGTCGTGTTAATTCTTTGGGTCAACTTTAAGGATGAAAAGTTTGTTTGACACTCTGTTTCCCTAAGATTATTGTAACTGGCACCGAACTAATCTGACGTAATCTCTGTTTTTGCGATGTCACGTCCTTCGAGTTTTTTTTTTACCGTTAGAAACGGAGTTTTTATTTAACGTTTGGATAAGAAGTAAGAGGCTCAATTTCATGCTCTTGTAGCTTCCGAAATCTCTCACGTTAATGAAGATTGCAACTCAAAAGCAATTTATTATTCCGCCGACGTGAGATCTCTGATTTTCATTGTCAAACGCGACGTGGCACATGACGACAGATGTGTGTTGAAGATACCACCGTGAGATTGTCTCGTTAATTATTTGTAGCCAACCTAAATCCTCTACATCGATCCTCACTCCCAAATGTTTGTACATTTGCAGCTCAAAGAAGCTTTACAAGATAACTTGTTGCCAAGGCGATAATCGGGCATTAGTTAAAAAAAAGGGAAAAACTGTGGAAAGCGTCTGTTCGCCATTGAGCTTATCAAGCTTATCGTGGACTTGGTCGAGTTTTCTTTTCCTCATTTTTGTTTTTATTTTACAGATCAATATTTTTTTGGGGTTTTCAAAAAGTTAGTGACTAATTGAAACTATTAAAGATGACAAGAAATCGGAAAATTAAAAAGTGTTGTTGGTTTTGTTTCAAAGCTCGCTGTTCCCCCCTTTTTTTTGGTGACATTTTGTTGTCGTTACTTTGCTTTCCTTTTACATTTTTTTGTCAAAAGTTTTGTAAAACATGTTTCTCAACTTGAATTTAAAAACAAAAACCAAAAATAACTCTAAACAGAGCTGGGTGCATGAAATTATTCTACAGAGTCCATAAGTCACGATACCATTTAAACAGTTAATAACGGTTTTGTTATTTTGTATTTCTTGAAATTTTATTTCAGACTTTAAAAAAGTATTCCCTGAAAATGTATAATAAAAAAAATTTGCAATGGAGTAACGGATAATTAAATTTAATTTCCAAAACCAGCGCTGCATTTTGAAGTTCGTGAAATCCAGATTTCAAGTTCGCCAATCTGACACCACTAGACATTTATTGTTGTAATTACCAATGAAATTAGGTATTCAGTATATACTGAACGTTCCGGGACAATATTCTATACGTTTTGAAAAAAAAGTCTAGAAAGTCAAGCTTGAAGCCAGATATATTAAGACTTGTAATGCAGTAGATTGAGCTCGTGTTTGTGAAACCGCAAATGGGGGTCGTTTACGTGTTCCCATTTTTCATACATAATTCATAAACAAATCCGATTTTCTGTAGTTTATTATATAAAATAAATAAAATAAAAACAATTAACAAACATAAAAGTTATTCAATTTTTTAAGGGAATTATGGATCATTCTATATTACTTCATAATCGGTACTCGCAGTACGTGATTGTTCAATACCACGCAACTAAAGCGCGATGATGTTACTCGTGACTATTGTTTAAACAGCGCGATTCTTGCACGCGACTTGAACAAAACCGCGTTACAGAAGGGATGACAGAATTCATTTATTCGTCAGCATGATTTTATGTTGGATTACTACTCGAAGCGTCTTTGTCAAAGAACCAGTGTTGAGTAAAGTCTTTCAGCTTTGTGTTGTTGACAACCTTGTCGTTTTTTTTCTTCTCGTCATTGATTCGTTTAATTTAATCTCGTTGTATGGTATTGACGGTTCGGATTTTTGTCCACCATTTTTAAATACATCTTAGTGGGGACACAACTTGCGTCATCGATCGTGAAATCCGTTCAGTATTGGGTTGTAAGAGTTTGTGATCGCCAACGTTTAATGTCGACTTTAACGATCATTAAATTCAAATAGGCACCAACCCCGAGACAGATAAACCCCTCCTTTTTCGGTTTTGGGTTTTATGATTGCCATAAAACTTGAATCAGTCGATTCACAAAGGTGTATGTGTTTATATATATATATATATATATATATATATATTCTAAAACTCACCACGCAGCTTGTTGCCCCTTTCACTCTCTCACTTTTTTTTGTCGTATGTGAGAGAAAAATATTGAGCAGAAGTACTACTACAACAAGCACGTGCACCCCTAGAGTTTTAAAGGGTTGTTATGTTTTTTTTTATTACTCGAGTAATCGTTTACGTGCTTAATGCCCTTTTCACATTAATCTTTGTTATGATAGAATAAATTATTTAACGCAAGTCAGAAAATGAGAAAGAAGAAGAAAAAAAGAAAGAAGCAAAAGAAACATTTGCAAAAGAATCTCAGTGTCACGATGTCGATTTAAAATTAGATGAAATGTTTGCTATTTCTTAAAGGGAATCCGTTTTTTACGCATACAAACTGAAATTCGATACTTTAACTGCACCTGAGAAGATAATGTTCTCTGGTATCTAATAAAAAAGCGTGAAAAGGTGAAATGCTTACTGAATATGATGTTGTGTAAAACCAATCCTCACAGCATGTTTACGAATTATTAGTGATTTTTCAAAATAACAAACAGAAGGGGTTTGTTTATAAAATGAAATGATGAACATTTCGTTATGAAGAACAAAAATTACTACTTATAACTTACCAACGAACGACTTACCGATTATGTATTTAATACGTAGTTGGTTAGTTGCATCTTCGAATTTTACGTCTATGTTACGTTCTCAGTGATTAAACTATCTATTGTATTGGCTTAAACTTATTAATGTATTCTAATAGATGAACTGTTTTTGTTAAAAAAGTAATTCACTTCTATTTCCTAGACACGTGGAGGTATTTTTTATACCTCATCTTTGTTTATACCCATTTTTTGACATCTTTTTCACACAAGAAAATGTTTTGTCGTATTCTGACTTTTTAAATTTTGACACCCTTACAAAAACTTAGTTTCTTTGATTGTCAGTATAATATAACTTACTTTTAATTTAGAACTTTTAATTTTTTAAATCAATTTTGTTTGATATATTGTTTCATAGTTTTAATTACATATACAGTAGTATATATGTTTTTGTATTATTAATAGTTTGGCTCCTGGACATTGTTTATGATTACTGTAGCCATCTTTGTGCTTTTCCAACCATCCGGAATTATCGTCCGTTATTTTGGATTTTATGTTAGAAAAATAGTAAGCAGAAAGCTGATAACCTTAATTCGACACATTGAACGTGCACGAAGCATGTGAAGTTTTACGAGTATCGGTTTTGTGCCCGTGATTTGAAAGGAACAGATGTCGTGGTCTGTCATGCTTGTTGAGGTGGAATTTTGTCCTTTTAACGGAGTAAAGAAAGAGTTCTTTCTCGGAGAGGAGCGCGGCTAATGTTGATGTTGGTCATTGAAGCATCTGTGTTTGAAGAAGGGGGTATGGGAGTGGGTGGAAAGGGGCTGAAAATGGGCTGAATAAGCGCTATCAGTACCCAGGGAACCGTTGGATCATGGACCTCTTCAACCTAATTCCCATTCAGATAGCATGATAGGTCCAGAATCGCAAAGTGCTTTTAGAGTTTCACGACACACACACACACACGCCGTGGCTGCAATTCAACTTGAAGGAGACACTACCTTTAAGCGTGCCGAGTAAATACTAGAAACACCTGCTTAATTTTGTAAGAAGGTTGCTTCTTTCGCCAAACTGAAACGAATCGATTTTCTTCTTCGGCTACTTTTGCTACAAGTCACCCACGAGCACCCGTTTTATGATTGGGAAGAGATGAATGGTAATAAATAAATGGGAGGGGTTTTTCTCCTTTCCACACACACTTTCCTTAATGGTGGCGTTGCTACCTTTTTTTTATTATTTATATTTTTTATTATTTTTATTATTATTTTTTTTTCTGGTTGGCAGAATGAATGATGTTTCATTGCTCTGTTTTTGTCGGACGCGACAATGAATTATATTCTTCGTTGTTGGTAGCCATGTTTTCGTGGAAAATCTGGGAAAGGTAATTAATCACAAATGTGATGATGACTGGAGGATAAACTCCTACCTAAATCCGATAAGAAACTGCACTTACAATAAGATTTAAAACCAGATTACCCAGGGTCGTTATTACCTTTTTTTTCTCACTCCCCCGAGTTAACTTTTGATAAAAAGTAACAAAAGTTGGATCGAAACGAGGCTTTGTTTAAGAACATTTGGATGATAAAACTCGTTCAAAGCGCCGCGAATGGCAATCTAAGTCGTAAAGTTTTTTTGTGATCATTGGTTAAAATAAAAAATGATGTCTAATCATGCAATCCATGCGTAGCATGATTTGAAAAAAAGATCATATATTTTTCCATCACAATAACACGAATCTCCTAAACTACGCCGTCTTCAGGAGACAAGACGTGTTTACAGAACATAGACATGTAGTATTTAAGGTTTCACACTATATTTTGCAATCATAAGATATTATTGATTCTAGAGGTCCGCCTAGTCACAAATGTGACTACGCACATTTAAAAAAAGAATATACTACAATAACTACAATTGTCATCTTCCTTCCCGTGTCTCGTGCCGATGTTGAGCCACGCTTACGCCTGCTTGCGAAAAAATGGGACTCATTTACGTACGGTGTAGCAATATAGTAACAGTAGATATACCGTATAAGTTACCGGAAAAGTATAACATTTTGTGGTAAAAATATAAAATTTTGGATTATTTTGTGTCAAAAATACAAAATGAATTTTTATATTTTTGCTTGTGACATATAAACGTTTATAGGGAACAAGTACATTAAAAATGCTTTTTAAGCATAATCTTTATATACTGGTGTATAACGTCCGCCATATTCGTTTTTTATTAATACCATATAGTCCGTGTCACTCGTGAGAATAAGACGGATTCGAGGACTCCTTATACGAATCCGAGACACCTCATTTATCAAAATTCATCGAGTCGTTTTGTTTTTATATGTAGAAACTACTAACTTATAAGTTCTAATTCTGTAGTAGTAATTTTAACTTATAAGTTAAACAGCTTATAGGGTTAGAATAAGTTTGGTAAAAGAATAAGTTTAGTGAAAGAACTAAAATAAGTGCATAAAATAATCTTGCTATTTCGCTATTGGGTAATGCTTTTATACGAAACTAGTTTTCTATTGTCGCTACATATCTTGTTATACTTTTGGAAATTCACATATTTTATTTAAATTGGCATTCATAGTAATTGTTACGACTGAAAGTTCCAAAACTTGTCTATTAAATTTTGAAGACAACCGCGTCCGTCGTTGTCCACTTGACAAAACGTACAACGTGTGTATCAAATGGGGGAAAATGAGATTGCCTCTCGAATGCCGCTTAGGAGCGAGACATAGCAGACGAAGTGAAATGGTTTGTTTTAAAGTGGAATAAATAATTAAACGAGGGAATTTAGGAGAAAATAACTTCTTGCTTTCCGAGAATATGTCGCGCGCTATGTGGAGCATGTAAAATTTCTGCCCCACTACAACCAGTGGTGGAG
Organism: Cryptops parisi; assembly: GCA_034695005.1. Lineage (NCBI taxonomy): Eukaryota > Metazoa > Arthropoda > Chilopoda > Scolopendromorpha > Cryptopidae > Cryptops > Cryptops parisi. The sequence continues at coordinate 7,875 of JAQIWH010002514.1, read as the reverse complement.
AAGAAGACGAATCGGGTAGAAATTCTTCCACTCTTTTCATTGCACAGAGTGGACCGTGAAGAATTCCTCGTCGTCGTCATCTTTTCTTGCCTTCAACCACAAGAGGACAACGTGTGTGTGTGTGTGTGTGTGTGTGTGTGTATGTGTGTGTTACTGTTTGAACCTTGTTTGAATAATTCATGCGAACTAAATGGCGGCGACGAAGGTTTGTTGCTAAGCTAAGAAAGGGAACACACACCGTGACACGTCGCGTTTTGTTGATAAACATTTTAACATGGATTTGCGGTTTCGTTCGACCCTTAGGTTCATGAGTGAAACATCGTCAACCATAAATAAATTGAGAGCGGTTTTGTTGTATATGACTACGTGTTTAATTTTTGTCTTGCTCGCGAGAGTAAATATTTATCAATGAAAATCTTTTTTGTTGCGTTCGTTGGAATAATACAATGGCAGTCGTTTTGTGGCTTTTGTAGAACGATTTTAAATATCTAGATGCTGTAGGTGCATTTTTTTAAGCAAAATGTTTTGTTCACATTGACGCTTGTTGACAGAGAATGTTCGCGAAAAAAAACTAACTTGTCACTCTGATAATTTAAGAGAAACGTTATTTACTCCAAAAACTATAAAAAAAAATATATGAGTATTGTAAACGGCAGAATCGATCACGCAATCACCAAGAAACTACAAACTACAAATCATCAATGTGACGGATTACGAGTACCAGGCTTCAAAGCTCGTGTCATTAAAAATACTACGATGCCATAAACTTCGTAAGAAGTATATTGAAATAAACGTACGTTTCATTAAAAAATATTAATTGTTTTTTAAATTTTTATATTTTAATGTTATTTTTTAAATATCTGGTTGTAAGTTATGATTGATTTGTTTGACAATACCTTCAAGTGTCAAATGCCTAATTTTACTAAACCAGTCTTATTCTTATTACTGGCACTTTTTGTATTGTGAAAATGTCTCCATTTTGCGCCAGTATCTGGACAACACTCGATGAATTAGTGCATATTATATTCATGATGTAAGCTTGTCATTTAAAACACACGATAAAGTTGGATGTATTCCTTTTAAGAATTCAGGAAAAATTCGCGTGTGGAAGTTGCCATTGTGTTTGAGTACCATGACAACTTGACATTTTTTCTTTTTCGTTGCTTTTCTTTTGATAGAAACTAGGCTATTAGAGTGCAGAATGCGCGGACAGCTTGGTTCGACCAACTTGACACGCAGTTTTGTCGTGTAACGATCCTCGTGTCTCGCTTCAAAGTCCACAGAGACCTTGGAAGAGGAAAAAAACCGGAAGACAAACGACAAAAATGTTAAAGCGAAAGATGAAAGGACCCAGAGACCCTTGACACGTGTGAAGGGGATTTTCACCAAAGGACTTCTTCATGGTGCTGTCCGAACGAGCGCAGGTTTTGAAATGTTGCGGGTTGCAATACTTGTGCGTTTTATTTAATGGGTTTTCGGGGGTCCACTGTCTAGGCTTTTCTGGATGCACCTTGGGATACTCGACTTACTGCTAGAAGCGATCAAAAGTTGTTTTCTTGTGCTTTGTTTTTTACCCACGTGGGAGAGAGTGTCAAGTCGTGAACTTTGACGATACCAGGCATACAGATAAAACTACAACATATGAATATAAGAAAATCAACAATAAAATTTTTCTTTGTCCGAAAAACAAATTTCTTAGATCTCCGAAGCTTATCATCTTTGACGATCATTTTTTCTTTTGAATCCGTCATTGGAATTTTGAAACACAAAAAGTGAAAGAAATTTGAAGATCAGCATTTAATATTCCTGAAACTTATTGATATAAAATATAGGCTACAACAAAAGCAAAAATACAGAACCAGACTAAAATTTCAAATATTGAATTATCATATCAATTTTAAATTCATATATTTAATTATTCTAATTTTAGAATACTTTGATTATTAACAAAATTGCAATAAATGACTTCAATGTTTAACGTCATTAATCAAGCTATTTTTATATTTGGAGAGCCATCTTTTTTTTGTGAATTTTTTTTTGATAGTTTTGATGGTTCCCTAGAGTTGACTGTTTTTGTGAGAAAAAAACTTAAACTTATTATTTTTCATTCACAAATTTTATAGGAAAAGGAGGTGATTTTATTCGAAAGCTATTTCGGATTCGTTCCGGTTAATACATGCGGTGGTACAGTAAATTTATATGTCGTTCCCTTTGGCTATGAAGAGATAACCACAATGTTGTATGACTCTCTCGGTGGTTGTTTGGTACATCCAATGATGAATTGTCTGCTGACATCGACTATCTAGCCTTCTGGCTATACTGCTGACTATCTTTCTGAGTTATATCTCTCTCGTGATTAAAGGGTCAATCTCGTTCCTCGTTCGAAATGCTGCTTTCACCCCACTATTTCTAACAGCTGGTTAACATAAAAAAAGGAGCCTGTAATTAATTAGTGTGAAAATGCGATGTTAAATAGCGTTAAGTAGCATTTTATCAAATAACCTCGATGATTAGTCATCCGTTTCAGTTGTGTTCAAAACAATTTAAATTATTTTGTTATCAGTGTGGCGTAATAGTTCCCATCCAAATAACATCTTTGTGATTCCTAATTTATGTTCTTTGATCAATGCAATCCTTTTCAAAATTATCATTTTTCAGTTATCAACTATGAAACTCATTATTGAATTATCCTTAATGCTGCATTATTTTTAATATACACTTATAACAAGTACATTAAAAATCCTTTTTTTTAAGTATACTCTTTATATACTGGCATATAGCATCCGCAGTTTTGTTTTTGTATTGATGCCGTGTAGCCCGTGTCACTCAGTAAATTTCGATGGATCCAGTGACACTTCATTTATCAAAATCTATCGAGCCATTTAGACTGTAGGAAGGTCTAAAGAATAATGCATTTATAGCATGTAGCGTCCGCCATATTAGTTTTAAATTGATTCCATTAACCAGTGTGGGTCGGGTCTCTAAGACAAATGCACAGACACATTATTCATCAAAATCCATCGAGTAGTTTTGTTTTTATATGTAGAAACTCATAACTCACATACTCACTCACAAACTTACACAAAATGTTTATATACTAGCATATAGTACCCGCCATATTGGCGTTTCATTAATGCCATATAGCCAGTGTCACTCGAGAGAGGAAGGCGGATCCAAAGACATCTCGATCATCAAAAAACGTTGAACCATTTAGGATTTAGGCGGGTATAAAGAATTATGCATATTCAAGGTCTTATTAAGGAGGTTGAAACGTTGGATTGTTAGAAGTAGTGTTTTTATCCGGTCAGTTAAGGTAGGAATTTTTAATTTTTCTTATTTTTTGCTATTTTTATTTTTGTCTTGATAATAAGGGTAAAAAATAGTAAATTTATATGTTTTTATATAAAAAAAATATTATGAACATTTGAGCAGCTGAGCATTATACAACAAAATAAGAAGTTTAAGTATCACTAGGGTACCTCCGGGTGAATCAGCTAGTTATTTATATTTTAAAAAATTTAACCGTTATAAGATCACGTGATCATTCACATAACTTTCAGCGTTCTCTTCAACAGTCAGTGTTCTCGTTCGGTTCTTTAAACACGTTGAAAAGCGAACATTGTTCAAATTGGAACTGGCTTGGTTCAATAAATCTCGTGATTTTGAACGTCATCATAAGGAATCGCGCGCACGATTGTTTAAATTTATAACTAGCGTTACGAACAGAATAACGTAACATGCATTTGTTATGGTTAAGATTTAGAAATGAATTTTCTTTTTCTTTGTAGAATAAAAAAAAATCTGATTTTGGCATTAACCACCACATTGAGTTTGCGAAGTGGTACGTTGGAATGGATGGGAATGTTGTGTTTGGAGGAGACGACCATACATTACTTAACGTGCTAATTCGAAGTGTCTTCTTGTTTGACGTTGAGAGTCATTTCTTGGTGCGCGTTGCAGTGAAAAATATGTTGGCTCGATCCCCATCACACACGTAGCGTTGCTAGTTCCCAAATCTCTTGATACTCCTTTGGCAAATGAAAGTCATATTTCACTCAAACCTACCGCCAACCATCAAGCAGTTCCAACGAGTGCTCCTCTTAATGGCATATAAAGAAACCATTCTCAAACACCGACAAGGTGCTGCTGATCATGATTTAAAATGTACTACTAATTTTGGAAGGCGATATTAATGCAAAATGAAAATTTAGATTCTTTTTGCTCACTTCACTTTTTCTTCCTTTTCTTTCTTTACACGAAACATCACTTCATTTTTTTTTTTTGCGTTATTGCTATGATGGATTGCAATTTTTTTGGTTTGAATGATCAATTAATAAAATGACAAATTGACGAGCTTGTTAAAGTTACTTAAAAAGTTTTTTTTTGAATTTTAAACAGTTTTATCTAACAATTATGTAGATCAGTTTATTTTTATTTTTTCACATAGGTACATTTGTACGTTATTTGTATGAAATGTAAAATAAAGTTAATATAGTTGACTATAACTCTTATTAGTTAACTTGAAATGTTGAATTCATACACCTTTGGTATACACTTGTATATTCTCATATATTTTATCATTTTATGATATTATTACATTTACAACTGTTCTCGTCAACCAAAAAAAGGGGAGGCTATTTCACAAAACATATTTTTCGGCATCTTATTATATAATCTAACATGGGCAGTGGTCTATAATCTTCTCTATTTTGCTCTAATTTAGATATTTCTATGGAAAATAATTGGTTTATTCGTGTTGCATCACGCGCGCACATACCGACAGACATACCTGAAACTCATTTTATTCACAGTGTTATAATTGATTATATCATGAAAAAAGCTATTCCTCTTATCTATTAATTGTTAGTAGAGTCGAAGTTTCAATAAATTACTATATATACATATCCCTGTCGTTTAAGTAGCTCATTTCCCAGCTTTAAAGTAAAAAGCGTACATAAGACTTTAATTAGTTTGTTGAACCTTTGGTACGATGACATTGAAAATCTCATTTTCACGACTTGTTTGGCTCGATAATAGGGTTTCAGAACTTCAACCCTGAACTAATGTTGGTTGTCATTTCGGTATCCATTTCCATTTCGTAACCCAATTCCCTTCCTCTCTCTTTTTCCCTCCTTCTTTCTTTTTCCCCCCTCCTCTTTTCATTCCACCTTATTACCCCTTTCTTATTCACGGCATTCCCTTTCCCGCCTGCTCATCTGGTATTTTTTTCCTCCCCCTCTTTTCTAGAAGCAGCAGTCCCAATTATCGACCGCCCCTGGAGTGCAAGCAGAACAGCTTCGCTGCAGGCCACCAGAGTTTGACGTGCAGCCTGCGAGGAAAGCTACGCCATCGGTTGGGAATTTCGAACAAAAGAGAGACCGACTTTGCCATACCAACGAACTCACTGCAGTTTGTTGAAGAACGTGGTGCGCAATGGTAGATGCGCTCGTCGTCGCTTTTGCTATTGCCACTGCTACCGCTGCCTCGTCCGGATTAGCCACGCCACACTCGATGGGATATGACACAGGTGCACACGCCACACGTGGTGAGTCGATATATACGTCTCTCTCTCTCGCTTAATACTCACTACTACCAGCTTCTTTCACCCTTGACTTAGTTTTTCTTTGCGCAACTGAATCGTTGTTGTTATTAGATGATGGATGAACCGAGATCACGTAGTCCGGTGTCGTTAGAGCTTTTTATTTTTGTCTAAGACAAAATAGTAAGAATAAAAATAAATGACTGAGGAAAAAGTTGCGACGTTAGCTTTTATGTCTTTGAAAGCATTGTTTTTGTTGTTTATTGTTGTTACGGTATTGAGTAATGGAATGCGTGCGTTGTCAATGGTTGGTGACTCGTGTAGTGGTTTGGAAATGGGTTTGGCCAAAAAAGACACGTTGTCTAGTGGTTGTCTGCAGTGTCAGATCTGGTTTCGTGGTTTGGCCGATGATGTCAACAAGGAAGACGACCTCGTGTTTCTATTTGACCAATTGATTTCGGTTGAAATTCTTCAAACGTGGTTTTTATTTAATTCTATTGGTTCACTATTTAAGTTTAAAATCTATTTTGTGTCGGTAATCAATTATTTTATTTTTGTTTGGCATTCATCGGTAAGGTGACACGTTTATGAGCATTCTTTATAGTAAGTTTATTTAGGTGGATTTTAAACTTTTGTTTCATGAATTAAAGTTGTCATACGAGTAGTTTATGTGTAGGTTACAAGATAAACCTACTTCATTGATTTACCTTAACACACTGTGAATAAATAGAGGAATAAATTTATAAATAAAGGCAGAAAAATCAAGGCATTTGAGTGATTAGTCAATGAAAGCTGGAGATCAAAAATCGATGAACCTTAATGTAAAGTTATTCTGATTGATGACTCCTATTTACTATTCCACAATTTTTATACATTAGGAAGGTCAACCTAAACAAATGTGCTATTGTCAACATAAACAAACACTAGAGGTTAATATTGACAACCCTTAATGAATATGATGTATCCGATTTTCAATATTGTATTGAATTAATAAGGATTAATATTAACACATATCGCTCTAATGCGAACATATATGAAATTTCATTGATAATTCACTGTTAATGACGAAGGATGTTTAAATTTAATCCGGATTTTATATGCTCGGTATTAGTTTAAAAAATCCGGTTTATAGTTGAACACTCTAAAAACAGTCATTGGTTTTATTTTGTTAATGTTATGTTATGTTAAGTTTGTTTAAAGTAAAAATTGATTCAATCATCATCAATCTTAACCATTTCAGCTGAGTATATGTACCTTGAAGGGAACCTTTGGGCTTTCTCATCGATTCGCTGGGCTAATTAAAAAGTGAACGTAACAAAACCAAAAACTGTTTTTTTTTGTGATTATTTTTTTTTGGTGAATAAAAATTCCAACCTGTCGGTTTGCTTTTTCCACAAACTAATAAATCACATGGCAGCGTTTTTCTCCCAGCAAATGGAATGTCGGCTTTAAATTACTCTTTTCAAATGTGAGTTCTTCTTTGAGGTCTAAAAAAAAGTAAAAAATAGGAAAAAAAAATCTCAAAAACGGAAACGTTGTCTTCATAAGGAAGACAGCCATTCATTTAAACCTTTTCTCTAGACTTACTACTCGTCATCATCGTCGTTGTCGTCGTCGGGCCAGAAAGAGATGAAAAGGGTGAGACGACGACAACGACGATGGAAGAAAAGGCAAGTTGGAGAAAATCTTTTTTCTTCTTCTTCTTCTCTTCTAGGAATGTTGTCATGAAATGGGACTCTAATGGTGTAGTCTACTCTCGGATTTTTCTATGGAAAATGACAGTTATCTCTAACGACCAAATTTTTTCCCCTTTTTTCTTGATAGAATCTTCTTCTTCTGGGAACATCTAGGACATTGGTTAATACCCTAGAACGATGTCCAAACGTGGATTTAAAATTGTTTGCTGAATTTTGATCGCATTTAGTACGACAGAAAAAAAGACATCCGTTTTCTTTTGTTTGAATTATAGGAAGAGTTCTTTTTCTCGAGGGTCCGAGATTTTTCGAAACATGTCTGGACCTTGGTTCTCATTTGAATAGGACAGTGATAAAGGCAAATGTATAAACGAAAAATTATTCATGTCGTGTAATTCTGCGCTGCCTCGTGAGTTTTCATTTCCGTTTCGGATTCGTGTTCTAAGTGTATTATCTGCTTTGGTCTAAATTCGATACTTGGCAACGTTTTACTTCACTATTATGACAAGTGTTGAATGTTATTGTCAAAATGTAATATTTAGTGTTAATTGGATGTGTTGGCAAATAAAGCGGAAAATTAGACTTTAAATGTAAATTATTAAGGAGTTGCAGTCTTCACGAGAATGGACACACAAACGTTAC